>PVKN010041202.1:0-10591 GCA_004027915.1 Capromys pilorides
GGGGGCAGGGGCTGGCACAGCATGTGGTGCCAGGGATCAAACTGCAGTCCCCGCAGTTGCCTATCTTCCATCTTTATATAATGTTTTCTTCTTTCTTTCTCTCTTTCTTTCTTTCTTTCTTTCTTTCTTTCTTTCTTTCTTTCATTTCTCTCTCTCTTTTGTCTTTTTGAGACAGGGTCTTACTGTGCAGTTCAGGCTGGTCTTGAGCTCACCTTTGTAGCCCAGGCTGGTCACAAATTCGCACCGATCCTCCTGCCTCAGCCTGCCAAGTGCTTTACATAGTGTTTTCTTCATCTCTGACAGCTGTCCACATTCTGAAGTCAGCTTCCGCATGAAATCACTACAGACCTCCAGATTTGTTTTGGTCTAGGTTAGCTGATCACTCTGCCTTCCATTAACTTATATTTAAAGTGTTTCTTTACAACTCTACTGTTCACCTGCTAACATGCTCTAATCAGCTAATTCATTGGCACTATTATTACTACTGGGAAAGTACTTTAGATCAACTAAGAAAGGAAATAAATAATAACTTTTATTTTACCTTCATTTATTTCTTTCTCTGATTTTTTCTTTTCATGATGTAATTTAAGATCTTTTGAGGACCTGTCCTATATCATCTTTCTTCTCTTAAATGACATCGTTTAGCATTTCAGAGTGCATATCTGTTGGAGATGAGTTCTTTCAGTTTTTGTTTGCGTGATGAAGGTGTTATTTTTTCCCCTCATTTTAGAAGATCATTTTATAGAACACAGAATCTGGATTTGTGATTTTACTTTTTTTTTAAATACTTAAAATATTTCACTCCCCCGTCTTCTTGCCTGCATGGCTCCTATGGGGATTTCACTATGGTTCTCATCTTTCTTCCATTAAAAGAAAGGTCTCCCCTCTCCAGCTTTGGTCATCCTGCTTCAAGCTCTTAATTAGCATGTGGTATTGGCTCATGCCAATAGCATCACACATCCGCTGAAATAATCTGGTTAAAGCAAATGTTGAGTGCTGAGTTCTTCTTGTAAAGTTCTCTTTCAATCTGGTTACTGATCTCCTTGCTTCCCTCTTTGAACTCCCTCTGGATTCTCTTCCTTGTACAAATAAGAAACTTATGCTGTGCTGTATGTTCTTCCTATCAACATTGCAGTATGTAATATATAAGTTGCATATCTTAAAAGGAAGTACTAGTTTCCTTCTTATTTACTTGTAACAAAATTGTAAATATCACCACTACTCTTTGGTAACAGGCAAAATGTTGTTTGAATTACATTAACACGGATGCCTCCACCATCATCAGCCAAATCTCATTTATTTGGAAAGTATTTGAGCTTAGGGATGCCGTGTGCATCAATCAGTGAATTCAACCACTGATGAGTTCGGTTGCAGACTTGGGGGTGGGGAGGTGGGGACCCTTTAGAGGTGGTCTCTGGGTGAGACAGGGCTGGGTAGATTCTGTCCCTGGCTCCTTCCTCCTTTGTCCTCCCCTGCTGCTGTGGCATGGGTGGCTATGCTGTGTCATGTGCTCAGAGCACACCACCTTTAAAGAAAACTCTTCTGCTTTGAGTTGTAGTTGTTAGAATTTTGTCCCAGGGAAGGGAAATTAACTCTGAAGAATATCTGCTCGTAAAAGAATATCCATTAATAGTTCAGCTGAAAGCAACAACTATAATGAAAAGGTATAATGAACTCATACAAGTTCTACCTAAGAAGTACATTTATAAATCATGACCAGATATCCTTACTGTCTGATTAGAAATGAAAAAGAACATGCTACAGAACTCCAGTAAGATTTCTAGAGAGATTCACTAACAGTGTGTAACTTTAATCTGTGTGAAATTTTTGCTAATATTCTTAAGTATGGAGGCTTTATAATATGCAGAAACAAAGTATTTTACCCAGGTCAGTAGGAACACCTATTGGCTCTTGCCTTTAGCCAATCCAAACCTGAACAGAAGCAGTTAAGTTTTAGAAGACCTTAAGAAAAAAAAGCCAAACATCAGTGCTGTTTCTGCCTAATTCTGGCCTCCCTTAAGCCCAAACTAGGTCTCCAAATCCAGAATGCCTGCAGCCTGGGTGTATGTGTCCTTCCTTCCCAGCAGCTAGACAAGGAGGGAGGTTAGAGCTCAGCATTCTGACTCTAGACTATAAGGGTGGTGAGGAAAAATCGGAGAAAAGAAATGAATTCATTAAGGACTAGCCACCAGAGCAGGCACTCACCAAGTGAATTATGAAGAAAATTTCTTAGAAGGCTTTAAGAATACAGAGGAAAAGGAACAGTTAATCTGAAATACAAAATTGAAAGGCATGGCAGATGCATGATTCTAGTCTTCCAGATAAGATTCCTTCCGGAATTCAAAAGCATGTAAAAGCACAAGACAATCAGCTACGGGGCTTTGTATGTAAACATGGTGCTGCGGGATGTGGAGACGATGTTTATTGCAAATGTGAATGCAGTGTCAGGATGGAAGATCAATATTTCCCCTGATTTCATTGTGGCATTGTCAGTCTGCCTGGGAATCTGGAATGGGAAATTAACAGCCTAGTCAAAGGAATATGTCACGGATGCTTTCCTAAGCAAACTGTCACATCCTGGACACTGAATCTGTGATCAGAAAAAGCCAAGCATGAGTTATATTTTCAGTTAGTGAAAGTCCCTCACATTGTATATTTACATGGCTTTCTTAATTTGAGAAAATATATTCTTTTTTTATTTTATTTTTTATTACTTTTAATAAGAAATAACAACATGACAGTTTTAAAACACATTAGTAGTATATTCACAATATTTGATACAATGTATGTTGTTTTCCTAGTAGTTATACAGAACACAGGATGTAGACATGATAATTTTTCTAATTTTATGAGTACAAAAAATATTTCTTCTCATTGAACTAAGAGAAAGTAGTTGTGTACATAATCCAATGTTCCATAATTGTAGTATGTTATTGACAAAACTGACAATGTTGGAAGCTGTTGATTTAAGTCTTTTGCAGCTCAGCATACTAACCTAGCTTTGGGTTTTATGTCTCATAGTTAAACTTTTCTGCTGTCTGGTTAAGGACAAGTTAAAGCAAGACCTGTATAACAAAACATGGAACTTTTGTATCTCCCACGGTCAGTCAAATGCCCTCAGGATTTACTTTGAAACAATGTCCAGTGCTTTGTTGAACTGTTGTCGGTGTCAGCCATATGGATGAGTCATGGCCATTGTTTGACCAGTTTGCTCTCTGTGAAAGCCTGAGAGAATGTTTTTTCTCTAGGTGACTCTCTTTAAGCACACTATGTATCTTCAATCCCTTTCCTCTGCAGTCCCATAATCTCTTTGAACAGAAAGTTTGGGAAACCACTGAGTTATAGGATGTTACAGCACAGGTTCTCTTATGTCCTGAGTCCTCACTGACCTTGAAGGGCTAGGGCCAAAATATTGGTTATCCTTCTAGCCTTTCTTTTTCTCTAATTCTTAGTCTATGAACTTATATTCTTAACCCTCCAGAAGAAAAGCCAAGTGATGCTATTACTCTATAACCTAGGTACTTGAGATTAACATCACTCTTTCTGAGTATCAAATATCTTAGACTTAACTTGGAATTGGTATTAATTCTATCAATTATTAATATTCTAGTAAATCTCTATAGAATGTGATAAAAGCAGTTATGCATTTTTACACAGAAATTTAAAAATGTAAGGATATATGAAATTGTAGCCTCTCAATCCTATGGTATTTTTCCTAGTCTCTTACTCTCATTTAATACCATTTTTTGTTTTCTTGTAAACCAACCACTTGCTTGAGAGAGAGTATAACTGAAATTTTATAAGTAACTGAAATTATATAAGAAGCAGCACACATCTAAAAGACCAGAATGACAGGCATTCCAAACATAGTTTTAGTGTTACACATTGTTATGCTCAGTGTGATAAACCTCTTGGAGGTTCTTAGGACCATTGTCTAATTCATCATGTGCATGGTTTTGCTTCTGCAATGTTTGCTATGTTTTCTGATTACAGTCACTTCATTGTTTAACCCTTACATCCTTGATTTCCATTCTGCTGTGTTATGCCTTTCCACTTTTTATTTTTATTTTTTATTTCTTCTTTTGAGTTCTTACACTAGGGAGACTATACAACATTTACACACATAGGTCTGGTTTATTTCATTTATGAGTATATCTTCAAGATACATCCACTTATGTATGAAGTCTTCTAGTTTATCATTCTTTATAGCTGAGTAATATTTCATTGTATAAAAATACCACATCTTCTTCAACCATCCTTCAGATGATGGGTTTTTTGATTCATGCATTTCTTTTTTTACTTGAGATGTTATCTCTGATCTGAGTTGTTCTATGCATTTCTGTACTGTCTGCATTGTCTGTCTACATCAGATGCTACGAATTCAGAGATTTTGGCTGCATGATTCCCATTTTCTTCCGTGGTAGTGTCTCCTGTATTTGTTTTGGGTGGGCTCAGGACCTGAGATTTCATCATGTTGCTTCTCTTTGTCATTTTGTATAGCAGTGACCTCTGCACTTTAGTGAAGTTACACCGTTAGTGCCTATCATTTTGGGTCTAGATCTACCAAACTTGATCTGGTCCAGATGTGCCTACATGGGTCTGGCTTTTGTGCTCAGCTTCTTCCTGCTGCAGCTTTTGGAAGAGTGCCCATTGTGCTGCTCTGGCAAGATGCTCAGCTCCTGCATTAGTTGGTAGGATCTGGCCCCCAGTCTCTCTGCAGGGAATTTTGCTGCAGTGTTCCACAGCAGATGCCCGAGTTGGGGTCTGGGCTAGGTAGAAGCTCCTGTGGTGGGAGTGTGAAGGCCTAGTGTTCCTGCCTATGCTCCAGTCACAGGCTATGGGCAGCAGTGGAGTTCTGGTCAAAGTGCCAGGGCACAAGCAGGCCAAGAGGTCCTACCTGAGTGCCGGCATGGTCGTTCAGGGCAGTGGGCAGGAACAGAGTTCCAGTAGCTGACTGACTGGGGACACACAGGCCCAGAGGTCCTACCTGGGTGCGGGCCTTGTAACTCAGTGTGGGTTGGTGGGGGCAGAGTTCAGGTGGCTGGTGGGTCGAGGACGCACAGGTGGAGAGGTCCTACCTGGGCATGGGCCCAGTCAGTTAGCGTGGGTGGGCAGGGGCAGAGTTTCGGCAGCTGGCATATCGGGGGTGCACAGGCAGAAAGGTCCTGGGCATGCAATATATTCAATCTTTGTTTATCTCAGCATCCACTGGTCTCAGAACTTTAGCAACCCACTGTGTCTGGTTTCCTAAAGAAGAGAATTGCCCGGTGATTTTCCCAAAGCTACGCAAGTTGGGAAGAAGTTGGGCAGGACATTATAATGATTCCCACTTTATGGTGAAGAAAGAAGGGGTGAACACGGAGGAGGGTGGTGGCTGGTGCCATGACTTTAGTCTGGCACAGCTCTGACTTGCTGATAAGCTTGTGCCTGGTGCATCAGCCACCCTCATAGTAAAAATATCCCCATCGGCCTTGGGTGTGAAATACTCTGCGAGCGTTAGCTAACTAATCCTCATCATTCTGTTGCAGAAATCAAGATGATTCTCCATGGCACAGAAATAAAAGTCTATCCTCAATGCAAGGCCTAGAGATGAGTCCTCTTGTGGCTCCTTTTTCCTCTGGTAGGTTGTGTGGTATCCACTGGCCATTAGCATGCTTTCCCCCAGTGACCACAAAAGGTGATCTTGTGGTCTGGGCTTGAGAAAGTCTCACTATTTTGTGTTTCACTGCAGGAAAAGAGGCAGCCAGAAAACATGCACAGCGTTTCCCGGGAGTGTGCAGGGCTGCTGAAATCCCTGGGGAGACACAAGAGCCATGCTTCTGCACAGCAGCAATGTCTGCCCTCCCCAGGGCTTCGGCAGCCTGTGTGGCCCAGGGGAGCTTCTCCTGGCAGAGGCTGACTGCCACAGCCCCAGCGCAGTTGTCAGTGGAGGATGACCAATTTAAAAAGAAGGCGTCAGCCAGTTAATTACCTTGTCAGCAGTAAATATAACAATGGGCCACAGCTTGATCCTGGGAGGCATCCAGGCAGCCATCTGTCTGTCTTCCCCAGCACTTGGCACTTGTTGCCGCAGAACTGGTTTGTGATAGCAGCTTAGCAGTCAGGTAGCAGCCAGGAAGTGTCTCTCCTTCTCCTGGATGCTGTCCTCATTAAGGAATCAATTCTGGTTATGAATGGAGGACTCAGCAAGGGCCATCCCTGATGATAAGCCAGCGGGTCACTTATTCAAGCTTATGTTTATTCATTCCCTCATGCTGCTGAGAGCCTGCTGCTTGCCAGGCACACACATGAGGAGCCCCGGAGGAGGACTGAGTCCATCTGCCTGGACACTGAGCCCCAACATGCCCAGCGTTTGACCTTGTGGAAATGCGCTAGTTCACAGGCACTCACTTGCAGGGTTCACATGGACATTTAAGAGTGTTGCCTCCTTCCTGTTTTATATATATATATATAATTTAGTACGGGGTCTACAGGGTCTCACAATGTAGATCGGACTTGTAGTGATTCTCCTATTTTGGGCCTCCCAAGCACTAGGATTATAGGCATACGCCACCACTCCCAGTCTCAATCGCTGTCTCAGCACACCCCTGGAGGTAGGGCTGGCACAGCATCCTCAGAATCAAAGCCTGCCTGCACTCTGCCTAAGCATGCACTTTAGTCTGCTGTTTCCTGTTTAGTTTACAATTGTTTTTGCTGTCCTTTCTTGGTTGAACTCTGGGCACATTATGAACATTTCTGGTTATTAAGAACAAGAAGGAATGGAAAGGTGCAATAGAAAATTCTTATTTAAGACTTGTAAACTTAAATTGAGAATAGTTAATGGGCTTGTTTTTTTATGTTATCAGTTAAGACCTGGCCCACTCAAATGCTAGCCAACAATGGTGAGCTGCTTATCTGACAATCCCGCTTTAACTTGAGGAGCTTCCAGGGGGACAGCGCTCCAGCTGCCTGGGCAGTACCAGGGCACTTGGAATCAGGTGGACCTTCCCTATGTTCCTGCTCCTAGATCATTGGGGGTTTAAGACTAAAAATATGAGGATTTTGCATATAAATTATTCTACAGCTTCTTCTATTTCTTCTTTCTATTGTCTCTTTTTTTTTAAAAAAATGTACTGTTCTGTTTTTATACTTGCTGCTTTGGGGCACGGTAGTTAACCACACTGAGCAGCCCTGATGCGAGTGCCTGATGGTCGAGAGACCAAGTTAAAGGGAATGGACGGTGATGGGCAGGCATGGACGTTATCACAAAGGGAGAGTTCCATCCAAGTGCTCCATAGCCAGGCTGGCCTCAGCCCCGCAATCCTTCTCCTCAGCCTCCCAAGTGTGGAGATTACAGGCAGAGCCAGCTGCTCTTCCTTTCTTCCCCTCTTAGCTCACACTTCGAGTTATCATCTCCAATTCCAAACCAGAAATGTGAAGCACAAGCAAACATTTTAAATGAGTGACCATTTAGATGTATTAATTTTCAGAAACAGAGGAAATAAGCCCTGTGTTCTCGTCTCTTGCAAGAGGCTTTTAAAATGTCTCATAGCCCTTTTCTGCAGTGAGCAAGAACAAAAGGAACCAACAGGAGAGAACAGGAAAGTCAGTGAATCCACCTTACTCTGTTTGTTCCACTTGTGCCTCAGACAGATTCTACCATGAACTGGGTGTTTTTAAATAGCCCAGTATCCTCACAACAGGAAGAGAACACAGGGACAGGCGATCTCAAACACAGTGTGGATGTGGATGGAAAGTGATGTTTGTAGAAGCCACAGTAATTTTTACACTCCTTGTAAAATTTTCTTCTGAGAAGAAAGAAAACAAAGGCAATATTTTTCTTTCTCCTTTCTCCTGACCTCTGTCTCTGTTTTCTTTCTCTCTGTCTCTTCCCACACTCTTTTTTAAAAATGAATTTAGGACAGGGTCTACAGATTCTCACTACACAGATTGGACTTGTAGTGATTTTCCTGTCTCAAGCTTTCCAAGTGCTGGGATTACAGGCACGCTCCACCATGCCCAGTCTCATTTACCATCTCAGTGCAAGCCAGGGATGGGGCCAGCAGGCGGGGCATGCCAGGAATCAAACTCCAGTGGCTGCCCTCTGCTGAAGCAGGTGCTTTAGTCTGCTGAGCTATCTGGTTGGCCCTCTCCCACACTCTTTTCCCCTCTCCCTCATTCCTTCCTTTCCTTGCTTCTCTTTTTCTTTCACCCTACATCTTTAAGTATGTAGTCTGTGCCAAGAGTGTCTCAGTATCATGAACACTGATGAACACAATCTATGCCCTCAAAGAACATATAGCATGGTTGGACAATTGTCAAATTGAAGAGCCATTTTATTTACTCATTTAAGCACCACATGTTGTGCATTTATGAAAGACCTTTAAAAGAGATGTGTGGGGTAGACATGGGGAGTCTGGGAAGAGTTCTCTGGAGCAGTGTCCTTGGAACAGAGATCTGATTACTGGTTAGCATTGGTTGGGTAAATAGGGATGGGGTTGCCTGGGGCCATTGGAAACACTAAGAACAAGGCCATGGAATAGAGAGATAGCACACAATTGTCAAGATTGAAGTTTAATCAAGATTTTTCTGTTACCTTTTTTCTTACCTCATTATGGAAAACTTTGTTAACTGTACATAAGAGTGTGGATAGATCTCTGTGTGTGTATGTGTGTGTGTGTGTGTGTGTGTGTGTGTGTGTAAAGAGAATTATACTTGTTTAGAGAAAGATAGAAATTTCTAGGGAAAGGCACTTACAGTATGAATAACAAAAACTACTACTAACTAGTTCTCTATGACGAGATAACTGCTGTTCAAGATGATTTATGAAGACATAAATTGTGTGGTCACTTTGGGCTTTGGTAAGTGGGTACAAATAAGGAGCATGTCCTGTTGAAACAGAACCCATTGCATGACATACGAGGCAGGGATAGACACACGGGGCTTATCCCAAAGCAAAGCAGAATAGTTTGCTCAGGTATGGAGGCTACAAGGCAGGAAGTGTTAGGAGCAATTTACTGAAGATATAGATTTAAATCAATACATGAATTTTGTTTAGTTTCCAGACAGAAAAGATAATGTTTATTTTTATAATCAGGGAGCCTTTCAAATTTTTTAAGCAGAATGGTGTGAGCATTGTAGAATGTTATCTAGAAAGAGGGACATAAGACAAGTAGGATGAAACAAAATATGGGTACAGAGGGACCATTTTAAAACACATCAACAGATGTGATTGAGCATGTGATGGTCTAGAGACGAAGTTAAAGGCTGTGGACAAAGGGAGATCTGTTTGGAAGCTGTCACAGAGGGGGCACTCTGAACACTCCAGCGGAAGTGTGCAGGAAGCAGATGAACTGACGTCCGTGAGTACAAATTTGAGAGGGCAGTCTTGACTTCTACAGTCTGACCATAGACAGATTGTTTAAATAAACCAGTATGTGGTTTTAGTTTAATTTTTTAAGAATTAGAAAACAAAATAGTACTTATTTCTTTGCAACAGTGAGCAAACACTGCTCCAAAAAATGTTAGCTGGGGTTATTAATTTGTACATTAAACAAACATTTATTGAGTTCCTGCTATGTTAGTGGCACTGGAGTATTTTCTCTGAGAAATACAATGCTAATTAGACATAGTTCTACCCTCAGGGGTTTACGATCTAGTAGAAAAGACACAGTTAATTAGTCAAAATATGCAGTGTACAGAGGAGCATAAAAGCACTATTGGATTTTTGGGTGCAAGCTATTTCCAATTGAGGAAAGCATTAATAAAGATTAAAGTAAATGTGGTAGGCTCTGCCAAATTACTTGAATTTAGGTGTATAAAGATGATAGAGAAGAACTTTTTTAGCAGAAGTATCAGCATCAGAATAGGCTCTAACTTCAACGAATAACCTTAATTAACAACAATCCAGTGGTGAAATTTGATTTAATTTCACCATTAGGGGGAATATTCTAGGCAGTAAGGCCATGAGAGCTCTGGATACTTTATATGTCAGGCTGAAAAAATAAAGGAACCTCGCTGAAGATTTTTAAGCAAGGGGAAGGAATGACAAAATTAGAGCACTGCATTGGTTAGAAATATGTCAACCCTGCTTGAAATGTTTGAGTTTGTCTAAAAGAAGATTTATGGTAGAATGCTCTGCTGATAACACAGTAACAGTGGTAGTAAAGTGAGTGAATAAATACTTAAAAATGAAGATTCCTAAGTGCTAACAAAGTGCTTGGGTCAGTATGGGGTATGAGGAATAAGGGACATGAGGCAGTCACAAGGAAAATGGTCACACCAAATTAGAAACTGTGAGGTTTGGATTTGCCCAAAAAATAGTCAATTCCATTTTGACTTAGGTTTCATGTGCAAGTAAAGCAGCTACGTATGCCACTTAGCAGCCAGTTAGAATTGGGGCAAAACCTTAAGAAAGGGGTCAATGCTGAAGATACTAAACTATGATTAACTACATGAGTGAATTAATTTGACTATTGGAATGCCAAGGAAGGAAATGTAAAGAGAAGAAGAGGAAGAAGAAGAAGAAGAAGAAGAAGAAGAAGAAGAAGAAGAAGAAGAAGAAGAAGAAGAAGAAGAGGAGGAGGAGGAGGAGGAGGAGGAGGAGGAGGAG
>PVKN010041203.1:0-10585 GCA_004027915.1 Capromys pilorides
TTTTTTTGAGACAGGGTCTCACTGTGCAGGCTGACCTTGAGCTCATTTTTTGTAGCCCAGGCTGAGCTCGAACTTGTACCGATCCTCCTGCCTCAGCCTCCCAAGTGCTGAGATTACAGGCGTGTGCCACCATGGCCTGGCTTAATGAACCTTTTTGAAAGCTTTTTTTTTTTTTTAAGTAAATAATCCTTCCTGTGAAACATTTAGAATTACTCATTGAAAAAATAATATATGGAATTTACTTTTGTGAGTGTCCACTCCTACTCTTTTGGGGTTCTAGGAGTGAGCCTAGGCCCCACACTTGCCACTACCACAGAGCTATACCCCAGGCCCAGAACAGCCTTTGCTCTTTGTCCTTAGCTGAGCTCCAGATGTTACTGCAGTGATGAACATCAGGTTATATTTTGTAAAGTGTATTTCAAATCTTCAGTAGCACCCAGAAACTGTAATTCAATTCCAACAGTGTCGTTTCCACAAAAAGACTAAAAACAAATCTTTCAGTGGTCTCATTTTGGTAATCATTCATCTTACTCTGAACCCTGGTCTAGGAGAATTTCCTTTCAGAAAAGCACAAGTGAGCCACGGGGAGTTTTCTAGGCCATTGAGTGGGTGGGGGGTAGGGGAGCAGCGTTCTATTTCCAGAATAATCAAGCAGCCCCGAGACACTCAGCTGCTCATTGAAGGGTGAGCATTTGATATTTCAGAATGAAAGGAAGCAGTGTAACGGAGACAGGGCAAGGCACCGGTAAAATGTTACAGTCAGAAAGGTAGCCCTAGGTCAGGTTATGTGGAGCGCTGGGCTCCAGGCAGCAGGCAAAGGGTCACTGGAATGGCCTGCATGCAGAAGGTCAGCGTTTAACTAGCCAAGTTTTGCTGTAATTGAATGTATGAGAGAGGGACAGGGTGGGAGGGTGGAAGGAGGAGTGAAGGAGGAGAGCAAATGAAAAGGAAAATAGAAGGAGAGGGAAAAGCAAAGGAATACTAGAAGAGCAGGAAGAAGTTAACTTTTTTGTGACTATAGCAAAGGGAAGCGCAGGGAACAGGTTGAGACTGAATGAAATCAGTACCAGGCTCACTCACCCATGATTCAAGCAGCAGTTAACTGTGGAACTGGAGCCTTGGAAGCTTAGAACTTGGTGAGACAGGGCTGGGATTCCAGGAATTTGCACTGTTTTGCAACGAAGTTAGGATCCAGCAAGCTGCATCCCTTCCCACACACTGTGGGCTGTTAGCTCCCCATCTTTGAACTGTTCCCCATCTTCCATCTGCCCTACAGGCACAACTGCAAATTAGGGTGAGCTGGAGCATGGACTGCAGGCTGTAGCTGCTCTACAGAGTGTGTGGTGCAGGGTCATGAGGAGTCCAGAAACCGAGAGCAATCACTTAGACACTTCCCTAGCAATGTGGTGGAGTAACTTCATGTCTGTTGAACCTAACAGTCAAAAAAAAATAGAGGCTAAGGATAGAGCTTAGAGAGGGAGCATGTGTTGAACAAGCGAGGGGCCTTGGGTTCAATTGCCAACACCCAAACAAAAATGTGGCTTCCCTTGCACAATCTTCTTTTCAACTTCATTTTTGCTTGTAATGCATTGCTGTTATATTTTACAAGATATTCTCTAACAGATTGGGAAAACATTGCCCTTCTGTTAAAGGGGGTTTTAGAAGCACTGTTCCAGAGGCCAGGAGGATGTTTCTGGAAACAAAGGTATTGTCCTCTGGCAAATGCAAATGAAGGTCTGAGGAGTGGACAGAAGAGGGGCAGCAACATTTCTTGGAGCAAAGGTCTGACACATTTGTCTTTTTTATTGTTGGTATTTATTTTATTACTTTTAATAAGAAATAACAATGTGACAGTTTCAAAACACGTTAGTAGTATATTTCCAGTATTTGATACAATGCATATTGTTGTCCTCCTCTTAGTTATACAGAGCGCAGGATGTAGACGTTATAATTTTTCAAATCATTATTGGTATAAAAAATTTGTTCTCATTGAGCTAAGAGAAAGTACTTGTATACATAATCCAATGTTCAATAATTGGGACTGGGGAGATAGCTCCGTGGCACAAGTGCCTGCCTGGCAAGTGCAAGGATGTGAGTTTGAACCCAGGTCCCAAAAAAAAAAAAAAGATGATCAATGTTAGATAATCACAGTGGTTTATTGGTAAAACTGGCAATGTTGAAAGCTGTTGATTTAAGCCTTTTACAGGTCAGCATTCTAATCTAGCTTTCCGTTTTATGCCCTGTGGTTAAACTTTGCTGCTGAGTGGTTAACGGTAGGTTTAAGCAAGACCTGTATAGTTGAACATGTACCTTTTGTACCTCTCAAGGTGACACATTTGTCTTCAGCCCTCATGTGTAATTTCCAATTGTCAGCATGGGGAAATGCAATTGGTTTCCAATCATTTTCTTTGTATTACATCACCTTGCTGAACACTTATTTGGTCTAGTAGTTTTTTTTTTTTTTCCTTTAAAAATTATTTATTTATTTGGTACAGGGTTGCGCTATGCAGCTCAGACTCATAGTGATCCTCCTGTCTCAGCCATTCCAAGGCTGGGATTACAGGTGTGTGCCGCCACACCCAGTTTTGGTGGCCGGCATGGCAGGCCCAGGGTTCAGGGGACTGTCACGGCATGCAGTACCAAGGATCAAACCTGGGTCCTTGTGCTTGCCAGGCAGGCATTTAGACCACTGAGCTGTCTCCCTGGCCTGGTTTAGCAGCTTTTTAGTAGATTCTTAAGAGATTTTTAATTTTTTTGGTCTCATCTGAGTGCAAAGGTAGTTTTATTTTTCATTTCCAGTATACATTATGGATACTTCTTATTCTACCCTCATTTCCTTGGGAGAATTTGCATTTTAATGTTAAATGGGAGTGGTGGAAGCTGATATCTTTGCCTGTTCCCATTTTGGGCAAAAAGTGTTAAGGTTTTGTGATTCAGCTTAATACTAATGTAGTTTCTTTTTCTTTCTTTCTTTCTTTCTTTCTTTCTTTCTTTCTTTCTTTCTTTCTTCCTTCCTTCCTTCCTTCCTTCCTTCCTTTCTTTCTTTCTTTCTTTCTTTCTTTCTTTCTTTCTTTCTTTCTTTCTTTCTTTCATTCTTCTTTCTTTTTCTTTTTTTGTGGCAGGGTCTCACTATGTAGCTCAGGCTGGCCTTGAGCTCACAATGATCTTCCTGCCTCAGCCTCCCAAGTGCTGGGATTACAGGCATGGACCACTACCACGCTGTAGTTAAAAATGCTTTTTATGAGACTGAGAAAGTTTTCTTCACTTTCTAATTGGCAGAAGAGAGTTTGTTTGTTTGTTTGTTTTCCTGTCCTGAATTGACACTGAATTCTGTCACAGGCCTTTTCTGCATCTATAACAGATAATCTTGTAGTTTTTTCTCTCTCATCTGTTAATCAGGTGATTTGTATTATTCTTGGGATCTTGAACCTGATATGTATGTCCAGTACAAATCCCTCTTAGTCAAATGTATTATCATTTTTATATGTTACTGGATTAAATACTAGTGTTTGGTAGAGGATTTCACATTATGTTCATAAGGTATAATAACCTTTTCATGTGTTGTTTTTAATCTAGTTTTGGCATCAGAATAATTTTGACATCATAGAATGAGTTTCGAAGTGCTGTCTCTTATACTATATAATAGCAAATGTCATATAGAAATAGCATTATTTATTTTTTTTTCTTGAAAATTTTCTGTTAAGAAGCCAGGGATGTTGGCACATGATTTTAGCCCTGGCTGTCTGGGGAGGTTGAGGCAGGAGCATGGCGAATTCAAATCCCACCTGGGAAATCTAGTGACTTAGTAGAATACCATCTTAAAATAAGAAAAATGAAAAAGCCTGGTGATGTAGCCTTGTGTGAAGGTCCTAGATTCAATACCAACACTGCCATCACCAAAAAAAAAAAAAAAAAAGCCAAATTTTCCAGTGAAGCAATTAGGGTTTGGAGCTTTCCTTGTTGGAAGATTTTTAATTGCAAATGCAATTGCTTCAATAGATACAGGGTTATTCATTTTGCGCATTCATCTTGAATGAGCTTTGGAATTTTGTGTCTTTCAACTGTGAAGGCCAACCGAATAGCTCAGCAGATTAAGTGCCCGCAAGCAGGGGCAGATGCTGGGGATTTGATCCCCAGGCCTGCTGGCCCTGCCCCCAGGGTACACTGAGACACTGACTGGGCATGGTGGTGCACACCTGTAATCCAGCTCTTCAGAGGCTCTAAACAGGCGGATCACTAAGAGTCAGATCTAGTAGTGAGACCTTGAGCACCCTATTCACCCTTCCCTAAAAAAAAAAAAACAAAGAAAGAAAAAAGAAAAAACAAGTGTGTGTGTGTGGGGTGGGGAGATAGCTCCATGGCACAAGTGCCTGGCAAGTGCAAGATTGTGAGTTTGAACCCTGGTCCCGCAAAAAAATGAAAGAAAAAAGAAGTGTGATCCTTTTCTGAGTGCTGTTGAATATATGGACGTTGAGTTATACACGGCCCTGTATTACTGTCTGTTAAGTGTTTGGGGAATCTTTAGTAAATTCCCCTCTTGTGCTCCAGTTATTAGGGATTTGTGTCTTTTCCTCTTTTTCCTTTCATTCAGCCTCGATAGAAGTCTAAAGTTTTACTGACTTAAAGAAAACACCATTGTCTCATTGACTCCCCAGTTATTTTTCTACTTTTTTTTTCTTTTGTATTTTAGGGAAGGGTCTACAGGGTGCTCAGGGTCTCACTGCTAGATCGGACCCGTAGTGATCCACCTGTTTACAGCCTCCCAAGAGCTGGGGTTACAGGCGTGTGCCCGTATGCCCCGTCTCAATCGCTATTTCAGTGAGGCCCAGGGGGAGGGCCGAAATGGCAGGCCTGGGGATCGAAACCTGGCCCTTGTGCTTGCTTGCAGGTGCTTTAATTTAATGAGGCATTTGGCTGGCTCTTATTTTTCTATTTTGATTTCACTGATTTTCTTCATTTCTTCTTTTTGCTTGTTTTGTCATTTTATTTGCCCCAGCCCATGGTAGGGGTGAAAACCAGTGCCCACCCCATGCCAGGCAAGTGCTCTACCAAACGTGTACTCCATCTCTGAGTTGGTTTTGTTTGTGTTTTTGGTATTGAGGGCTGAACCCAACTCTTTGCCATTAAGTTATATCTGCAGCCCCTCTGTCATATTTTGATAGGATCTTGTTAAGTCCCTAAGTCATCCAGGCTGAGTTTGAATTGTTGGGATCCTCCTGCCTCAGCTTCCCATGTGCTGGGATTATAGGCATATGCCACCACCTTTGGCAGAGTACTTTTTATGGTTTAATGTTATTTCCACTGTTGGCTTGTCATTGAGACCTCAGTTATTTTTTAGTGGTGGTTGTGAGGCTTACAATGTACAGCCTTAATTAAGTATAGTCTACTTTCAAATTCTATGCAATTCAATACGTGGTATAAGACCTTGCCACTGTGCATTTCCAATGCCTCCTTTGTGCTATTGTTACTCATTTTAGTTTTTATATATTCATAAGATCATGACCTATTACTATCATTTTTCTTTAAACAATTCATTGGGGCTGGGGAGTTAACTCAGTAGAATAAGTGCTTTCTTGGCAAGTGCAAGGTCCTGAGTTTAATCCCCTGTGCCACGAAAGTAAATAAATAAATAAATAAAACAATTCGTTGAATTACTGTACTAGAGCAATCAATGAAAGAAAAATAAAATTTCTACACAGGCACCTTGGTGCATGAACTTCATTCAGCCATTCTGGAGAAGATGACCATGCTCACGTTTGTGTGGGAAAGACGGCCACCTTCGCGTTTTTCACCCTGTGCAGAATTCACAAACAGAAACAACATTTTGCCAATAACTTTTGTTTGCAAGCCAAGCTGTTTGCCAACGAAGTGCTCCTGAGCCGAGGCACCTCTGTCCTTTCCGCCATGCCATTCCTAGTGTGTGGCTTGTCTCTGTGTGCCAGTCTAAGTTTCGGTTTGGTATTGTACCATTTTGGTCTAACACATTTATCTTATTTGTTTATTTACTTTTGTCATTCAGTTATATCAGCACTGAATTCCGTGAGACTTTGGTTTTATTAAGGCACTTTAATTTTTGGAAGTTCTGTTAGTGTAGAATTCCAGAATGATACATTTTTATTTCTTCTTTCTTTCAAGTGCTTGGACATATTAATGCCACTGGGTTTCTGACTTGGGTAGTTTTGGAGAAAAGTCTGCTATCTTTATCCATTTTCATGAATTAATTAATTAATATATCTATTTATTTATTTTGATACAGGGTCTCATTGTGCAGCTCAGGCTGGATCTTGAACTCACTATGTAACCCACGCAGGCCTAGAACTCCTGGTAGGCCTCCTGCCTCAGCCTCCTGGGATCACAGGCATGCACCCCCACACCCCGCTTTTCTGCACTACTCTCTGCTTTTTATTCTATGGCTCCTTTCAAGGTTTTTGATTTTGTCTTTGGCTTTCAACCACTTGGATATGATTCATCCATAGGAAGAAAACATTTTGAAGTAATAATTCTGCTTGGTGTTCCCTGAGCTCCTCAAACATTTGATTTAATTCTCATTAACATTTTGGAAAATCTTACTAATCTCTTCAATTATCTTTTGCCACTCAATTCTACCCCTCCAGTAATTTGGACTGTATGGCACATTCCCACCTGATAGTATCCTACTGTTGCTTGCTTTGCTCTTTTTCCCACCTCACCCTCAGCCTCTCCTCTGTTTCAGCTGAGGCCAAGCACTTATCCTTAAGTTCATCATTTTCCCCTTCACTGTGTTGATTCTATCAGGGAATCCAGTGATGATATTTGTAATTTCTGCTGCTGAGTCTTTGATTTCCACACCTGATTTTTTTCCATGTGTTTCCCCTCTGCAGAAATGGTCCACCCTCCTCCACATGTTGTCTACCTTTCCTCCTAAAATCTTTATTAGAGCTTCTTAAAGTTTCTTTTTGAAAGTTCCAACATCTATGATATGTTTCAAAATTTACAATTCCTGGCCCTTTGTTGAGCTGGGGAGGCAGTGTTTCTTTGGCTGTCTTCTTATGACCTCATTTAGGCCAGAAGAGGCCAAGGGTGATCAATCTGAGGCTTGAAGGTACCTGAACCTCCCTTGTCACCCTTTAGTGTGTATTTGGGGCATTGAATTCAACCTCTGTGTAAGAGGTCAGCCATCAACATTCTGGGTTTTTAGTGTTTGTTTGCATGGCTACCCTTCCTCCCTACACTTCAGATTTCTCTCACATTATTTTGTTTTTAGAATAATTTAGTTGACATGAAAGTTTCTGCCACTGTCTGTCCTGCCTCTGCTTCTGTGGTTTTCCTTGTGCCTGTCCTTTCCAGGGCTCCTCCTGGTCTTGTGTCCCTTCCTCGGCAGACTCCTGTGAGCCGTGACTTGGGCTCATCAGCCTGAGCGTGGGAGAATGGCGGGGCTGTTGTGCAACACTGTGACAATGGAGTCCGTACATAGTACCGTGAAGTTATAGGGTTAAATCCGTACATAGTACCGTGAAGTTATAGGGTTAAAATAGTTGAAATGGTAAGTTATATCTTTTTTTGAAAAGTGAACAGAGGCAGAAATACTGGGGAAGTGTTTGTCTGTGAGACTGTCTCTGTAGTTGGAGAATATGCATTCGTGTGATTGCCTCGTCCATAGAGCGGAGAAAACGCACGACCCTTTCCCGGCTCCTTGGGTCCAGGACTTCCCATGATGCTCTGATATTTCCCTCATCCTCCCGCTCTGGTGCCCTTCGACCAGCCCAGTCACTGTGAGCTTCTGTCATGAACACGAGCAAAGGCAAAGCAAATAATCTTTCACTCACAGTGAGAAGTCCTGTGATTGTCTTTGCGCTATCTGAAGCGAATGGTTTCTTCCCCTTTTATCTTTACACCTTCTTCTTGGAAGCTACAAGTTATGTTCTTCTAGTTTACCTGGAACAGTGCTCAATCTGCCTTCTCCTCCTCACAGGCCTTCTTCCCATGCTGGCTTCCCAGGTGGCAGCCATCGCCTCACTGGTACAGCAGCAAGTGAGGACAGAAGCCCAGGTGGGCTGGGGCCTCAGGGATGGTTGGCAACACAGATGCCCTGTGTGTAGGTAAGAAAACCAACAATCTGAGAGCAGAAGCCTATTGGCCTGGTCGCAGCTGCTACCGTTTCCAACAGGATGAGCACCCAGCACACAGCTGTGTGGCCGTCAGTGTCCAGGTCTGGGTGACCAACTCATTGTGATTGAGATTCCAGCCAGAACTACGCGGGCAGAGTCAGTCAGCTCCTGGTGAGAGACAAGGGCTATGTAGGGCTTCTGGCTTGGGGTTTGGGCCTAGACTTCCAGTCCTCAGGTGAGAACTGATAACCATCTTCACTCTGAGGGACACGATCACATGGCTACAGTGACTGGTTAAGTGCATAGTTGGCTGGAAATATCCTGTAGGTAAAGAGTGTATATGCCCTGTGTATAGGTAAGAGTGCACAACAAATTCCTGTACTTGCACTGCTTTGGGATGGGGCTACAGAAAGAGATCTGCTTCCCACCACTGCCTGGCTCGGAAGGAGTGGCTGAGATGGTGGCACCTGCCTCTGGTGGCAGCTACTTGGAAGCAGAGGGAAGAAGAGTCTTTGAGAGTAAGAGTTTTGAGAGCAGGAGTTTTTCTAAACACACACACAGAGAGAGAGAGAGAGAGAGAGAGAGAGAGAGAGAGAGAGAGAGAGAGAAAGATAGCAAGGGGCCACCATTCAGAGTTCTATCTGACTTGAGCAAAACAACAAGTGATAGGACAAAACACAACTGTGTTTGGGTTTTATGGAACCATCTGTGCCAGAAGACCAGTTAAAAATGCTTAGGAGCCAGGGAGATAGCTCAGCGGCACAATTGACTGCCTGGCTAGTGCAAGATCCTGAGTTAGATCCCTGGTTCTGCAAAAAGAAAAAAAAAAAAGCTGAATACATTAAAACTTCTTCTTTTGGAATGACTTGAATGGATTTATCTACAGACTAAGCCAATAGTCCACTAGTTATTGGCCTAGGGACTCTACAGCGCCCCCTCTGGGCGTCACATTACACCTTCTGGTCCAAGCCTCTGGGTAGCTCTGAGGAGTGCAGGTATAACCCTTGGAGATTTTGTTCTTTGGACTTTGGTCTTGTGCCTGGAGGAGACTGTGCTTCTGTGCCCAGATCCTGAATTCTGTAAAGAGCAAGGAGACTCAGCGGACTTTGAGTTTGGCATTGATTCTGCTGGTTCATATTCTCTGATCTCTTAAAGCCTTTCTATTGACTTCACTAAAATTATTTCTGGAGTTTGGTGTGCTTGTTGTTGGTGGTGTTGATGGTGGTACTGAGGATTAAACCCAGGGAGTACTCAGCTACGACCTTCGCCCTTCCAAGAATTCAAGCAAGGCAAGGTCTTGCTAAGTTGCCCAGGCTGGGCGTGCGTGTGCAATCCTTCTGCCTCAGCCTGTCCTGAAGCTAGAATTACAGCGTGCACTGACACACCTGGCCCTGGCTTTCTTACCCATTTCCCTTCTGGCTGGAATTTCTTGCTGTTGCTTCCCCTCCATGACAAATCTGTGTGTTTTTTCTGATACACACAATGAGTCTTCGCCTCAGCCGCTCTCAGAGACACCACTCTTGGTTGTGGAGAGAGGGCTCACACAGCGCGCTTATGGAGAGCCTTTTGTCTTCCCACCAGGGGCTAACTCACCTCGGGGAGAGAAGAAAGATGAAACAACATTGTGAACCCCCAACCCAAATCAACCCCTAGAAGTGCTGAAACACCATTACAACCTTTGTTTGTTTTCATTTTTAGTAGCAAAGTCAGGAGAGAAAGATATTGGGGCTGCAGGTATAGCCTGGGTGCAGAGATTTGTCACCTTATGCCAGTTCCTGGGTTCCATGCCAGCACCTGCCTCCTCCCGCTGGACACACAGGCACACACATGTGCACATACAGGCATTTGGACATAGGATGGCTCCTTACAGGTGGCAAGAAGCCTCCTGACAAGACTTTTTTTTCCTGTCCTACACTTAAGGCTGTGCTCCATCACCGACCTCTGTCTCCAGCTTTACTCAGGACAACCACAGAGTGTAATTCTTCTCTCAAAGACTGAAGCCAAGGAAGAGGGGGAAGAATGCACCAATGGAAAATGAAGGGCCAAAGGGGTCACCCAGCGATGGGGCCGCCGCTGTCTGACACCTGCACAGCCCTGGGTTCCATCCCAGCTCCCCAACCTCAAAAGCAAGGAAAGGGAATTGGGTGGCTGCCCTTGAACTTGAAAGGAATGGAGCTGTCGCCCTCCTTTTCTTCCGGCCCTCAGAATGGAGAATATAATCACACAGGGCAATAAAGACTGCTCACCGGAACTGCCAGCCTGGAGGTCATTGGGAAGTGGACGGAGCAAAGCCAGATGCCTCCTTGCACCTAATAAAGTGTTTTCTCTCACTATTCACTAAATGCTGAGTGAAAAAGGATCTGGGGATCAGGCAAATCCCTGAAGAGGTTAGGGAAAATTAGTGCTGATGTTTCCCATTAGAGTAGCAGCAATAATGATAACAACCAACCATTTACAGAATGCAGTTCATGCCTGGGATTCCACAGGGCTTTACTAAC
>PVKN010041204.1:0-10591 GCA_004027915.1 Capromys pilorides
GTATCAAATAAATAAATTAAAAATATAGGTCAACTTTATCGGCCTCACTCATGAACAATATATCCTCTTGTTTAGGTGACATTACAGCTTAGGATCTTCCCCTAGATGTGCTCTCAGGCTACTCACAACCAATGGTTATGAAAAGATCAATTCCACCCAGTGTGTAGCAGGTGAGAAGCAAGAGGGAAATGCTAAAGAGTGAAGTGGTGATGGGATTTGAAGTACATTTGCCATTAAATCTCTTTGTAGGGCTTATACTGATATGTCATATTGATGTCATTGCCAGAACCCTCAAGTATGTCCTTCCCAGGTGTTCCCCTGAGAGAATTTCCAATATCTAACTGATCTCCTCAAATCTACCACCTCTTCACAATCCCCCCAAAAGTTTTGACTATGCTCTTTTTTCTTTTTCTTGCCATACCATACTATTGCCAGTCCATAAGAATAATGAAGGAAAGGATGAAATCAGAGACTTCGTCACCACTCAGAAATCAGCCACTGCCATAGAGAAAAGGTACACCTCACCTGCCTAGTTTCCACTGGAAGAATTATACAGTGCTACTCTGCCACAGACTTGCCTATGCGTTTCTCAAGTTCTATACAACCTACTCTCATAGTCCGGGGAAGACAGCTTGTTGGGGCTTTCAGCTGAAGAGTCAGCTACATGATCACCTAACAAAGGCTTGCCAACCTCCTGATGTTGACGTGCAAGAGAAGGGCTCTGGGTATGCTGATGCTAGCAAAGAGATGTGAGGTTTGGACCATGAAAATTTTCATGTCTTTTTCTTCATTGATGGCACAGCATACCTGACACTCACAACTTGGAGGAGGAAGGGTTTATATAAGCTCACTATTTTCAGAGGATTCGGCCCATAGTCAAATGACTCGGAGGCAGAAATAGCACAGTGGAGGCCTCTGGGGTGGGAAAACTGCTCATGTCTTGGTGACCAGCAAACAAAGAGAGAAGGGGAAGGAGCTGGGGAAAGAGAGCTACCCCTCTTCGTCACCACCCCAGGGATCTGCCTCTTCCATCCTGACCCTACTTTCTAGCAGCAAGTCAGCTGTAGCACTTCCACAACACAATCACCTCCCAAAAGCCCCACCTCTGACCATGTGAAGCTTTTAGGAAACATTCTAGATCTTAATCATAACAGTCTTAAAGTTACGCAAGCAGAGACTCACACTAAAAGACATTTTTATTCCCTTTTTTCTATTGTTACTCCAACTACTGTTAAAAAAGAACACAAATCTCATTGAGTCCCATAACATTTTGAGCCCAGAAAGCATTTATAGTATCATTAAAATATCAGCAATATAAAATCAGCACTTAAGATAAAAAGTTAGAATTGACCCTTTGGTCAGCGGTGCCTGGAGGAAGGGGGGTGTTACCATGGAAATTTCAACTTGTGTTTTTAAACTCTGCTTTTTTGAGTTGACAGAACAATGATTCCCAAACTTTTTTTTTTTCTAAGTCTTTATTTTGCCCTTCTCAGACTCTTAGAAGTAGGCCACTCAGTTTCATAGAGAAGCTTATTGACCAAAGAAGAAATGGAGGACTGGGGTGATAGCTCAGCGGTCCAAGCGGCTGCTTGGCAGGCGCAGGGACCTGAGTTTGATACCTGGTATTGCATGTTGTGTCAGCCCTGGAACAGGGCGTAGCAGTGAACACCTATAATCCCAGGACTGAGGAGACTGAGACAGGAGGATTACTATGAATCTGAGCTGTGTATCAAGATTCTATACCAGACAAATATATATATATATATATATATATATATATATATATATATATATATATATGTGTGTGTGTATATATATATATGTGTGTGTGTATATATATATATATATATATATATATATATATATATTTTTTTTTTAAATAGAAATGGAGGCATATAGTCATCCACTGGTGTCTACGGTGACTGGCTTGAGCATCTGCTCTGGCTGTTCAGTTTCTTCTATAAAATAGAGAAATCTTTGCATAGCACTTATAGACATCCTTCTGTATACTTGAACCATCTTCAGACCACTTATGGTATCAAATACAATGAGAATGCTATGTACATAGTAGTAATATATTATCATTTAGGGAATGATAATAGGAAAGATCTGTCCATATCCACTGTAACTTTTTTTCCTGTATTTAGGACAGGGTCTACAGGGTCTACAGGGTCTGACTACACAGATCAGGCTCATAGCGATTGTCCTGTTTTCAGCCTTCCAAGTGCTGGGATTACAGGCACGTGCCACCATGTGCAGTCTCCATCACCCTCTCAGCAAGCCCTGTGGGGCAGGGCCAGCAGGGCACACTGGAGATTGAACCCTGGCTGCTGTGCTCTGCCAAGGCTGGTGCTTTAGTCTGCTGAGCTATAAGGCCTAGCCGCCCACTATTTTTCTTGAATATTTTTTCATCTGTCATTGGCTGAATTTATGAATGGTGAAACCAGAGATGCAGAGCACTGACTGTGCTATGACTGCATTTCTGAGCAGTTTCAAGTTCTGACTAAACACAATAGGTAATGTCAAGTGGTGAGGCAGCAAGTGAGGTACATGTCTCCCAGTCCATTCGTAAGAAAAGACGCAACCCCGCTCTTGAGTAACTGTGGTCTTTCTTCTCTTTCATCTCATCTCTTTTGTCTCTTCGTTTTCATTTTTCTGTATGTGTCACTTTCCATTTTGCCTCTATCTTGGTTTTTACTCTCCCTCACCTGCTAACCATTGGGTACAACCATCCTTCCTTCCCCAGGAGACAGGGAAAGAAGGGTGAAGGTACCTGAGCTCCTGCTGAGCAGTCAGAGTGGCATTTTCTCCAGCTTTACTATGGAAGGTGAAGTGCAGAAAAGTTTGCTTACAAGGGGTGGATAGGGTAAGGATTTGGTGATTACATGGATGGGGATGGATAGGGTGGAAAGTGGGGGATCACTGCTGTCTTATAGCCATACTATCCCCAGAACTCAGCTCTCTGTCACTCATTTAGCTGATCTACTTGTGACATTGACAGAACTATCTCTGTTGCCTCTGCAATGATGCTAACTTCAGCCCAGTCATGGCAGAAGGACTCAAAAGGAATGGGAAGATGGAGGTGGGAACAGAGGTCCCAAGAGGCATAATATGCAAATGCTTCATGGCCATCTTCCCACTGAGAAGGGGGTCTAGGGCTGGTCATAGTGTCAGACACATAGGTCTGAGCCAGTGTGTACCTAAAGGTAAGATGCTTGTGAAGACAGAGAGTTAATTTGGAGTTGTCAATTCTGAAGTCCAAAGGAAAATCACCTCTTGTTCAATGGCCACTCCCTTGTTGTCTGTAACATAATGTGTAATAGTTTTCTACTGCTGCTTTACCAATTGCCCGCCCCCTCCTCCACCAAACACAGCAGCTCTGAAACAACTAACACCCATGGACTCCTCATTTCTGTGGGTCAGCAATGCAGGTGCAGCTCATGAGAGCACTTTGGTTCAGGGCATCTTGAGGTAGGAGACTTGGTGCCAGTGGGGCTTCAGCCTCCTCAAGATAGGGGTCAGGAAGCTGTGCAGTATGTTTGCCCTAGAGGACTTCGCAGACCTCTGCTGCTCTGGCTGCCGGCTGGACACACTAGTTTCTTGCCTTCCATGCACAGCTTGGAGCCTGGCGAGGACTTCCCTGAGTCTTGAGAAGATAGAAGGTGATATGAAGAGCACACCTATAGGACAGGGACAAAAGCTATTTCGTTATATAACCCTGAGAGTACCAGGGCATCGCTCTTGCTGTATTCTCCTTAACAGTGAATCCAATCCATGCTTCATGGGAAAGGATTACTCCAGGCTTGGTGTACAGCAGGTGAGGATTACTGGGGCCGTTCTAGAAGCTGTCAACCTGGTGACCAACTTCAAGCAGAAGAAATATGGGGCCCTTATTAGAACCACAAAGATTTTGTGGACACATGGATACTGTGTGTCAGCTGCCCTGCTCTGTGGAGGGGGGTGGGAGGGGAGCGGGCAGGCCAGGCCCGCTTGGGCAGTGCACAAGCAAAGGGGCATGCTGAGACACACAGCACATTGCTGGGGGACTCTGTCTGGCAGAATCTGTGTGGGAGATTCATTTAATACTTGAGTCTAATTTTCTAACAAAAGGGGGATATTTGGCTAAATGATTTGAGTTTTCCAGCTAGTTTTAGAGATCACATTTCTACATAGTTGAATTATTTCATCAAGCTATTGCTGAAGAATAAGACTAACATTTTTTAAAGCTATAATTTTATTATCCAACTTTCAAGTCCATAATTCTTATCTTCAACAAATATCTTTTTATTTAAAGTATGTCCAAATCAATTGAATAAATCACCTTATGACAGGGAAGAGAGAAAACTGTTATGGCCCCTTAAAGTATTACATGAGACTATGTCCAAACAGCCAGCACCCCTTGGAGTATCCTGGGGTGTGTGGCCCAATTGCTACGAACCTTAGCAGCCCCATTCATAGTGTATTCCTGTGTTCGTATGAGGTTTCTGTAATTGGCAATTTGCAAAAATAAACTATTTTTTTCCAAAGTAAGACAATGTTCTTTGTGTGACTTGACCTCCTATGAAATTCTAGGGGCACTGGAATGGGCAAGGAGGAGGACCCTTTCCTACTGTCACTTGATTTGGTTCTTGGAGCCCCTCCACAGGCAGTGCGGCTCTGCAGCTGGCTGAGTGTAGGCCCCTGTGCCCGGTGGGTGGGAGACCTGCGAGTGTGACAGATGGAGGCAGACGGCCAGGTGCCTCTGCCCTCCCTCTCTGAATATTTTGTTGCTTAGGAGATTAAATTCTCTGGGGTTGAAAGAAAGGAAGTTCATTTTTAGAAACTTGCAGATACTATGAATCAAGAAAAAGTGGTGTCTTGATTACTGTGTGTTCCATGTCTTGGGGCTGAGGGGCAGGTTTCAGGCTGACGGTGGTGGCTCTGCGGGGAGCACAGAGTGGCATGGGGGGAACGGTCCAGGAGGGCCGATCTTGTCACTCATAGCCCGTGAATCTGTCCCAGCAGCCCATCATCCCTCTGGACCTTGGCCCACACCCAGTGCTGTATTTCAGCTCAGTTGCTCCTGGTCCTGGTTATTAAACCAAAGGTTTGTTCTAGACACAGGTTGCTCCTGATTGGGATTCCTTATCTCTGTCTCTGAAGATCAGTTATACATTAGCAAGCTTACTAAGGGGTGGGGTGGGGTAGAAAGGCAGACAGCTTAACTCGCTGGGGACCAGAGTGGGCCACTGAAGTCTCTCAAAAACAGGAGGAAAGGATCAGTGTAGAGGGTGGTGATGGACGTGTTTTGGTGGCCTCTGAACAGAAAGGAAGGAGCCCAGAGCAACCCCAGGCCCCTAGCCTGTGTCCAAACGTTCTGGTGTTCCTGCAAGGAGCTGGACCCTGACAGCACTCCCATTCCCACTCATAGAGACGAGAAGGTTCCAGATCAAGCATAGCAGGGAATCGATCATGGATAAGCCAAGCATGAGGGCTCAGGAATTAAAGTATTTTTCCATATTCATGGGCTATAGAAACATTTTACTTCAGGTAGTGAAGTGTGCGTGTGTGTGTGTGTGTGTGTGTGTGTGTGTGTGCGCGCATGCGTATGCCTGCACATTTGCACATGCAGGCTCTGTGGGAGACTGGAGTTTTGCCATTCTGCCATGTGTGTTCATTGGGGTTTGTTCAGGTCAATGTAGGAAGTCCATGCTGAGAGCCTAATAGCCAGTCATTTCCCTCCTCACGACACAAGCCCACACGCACAACTTTGTGCTCCTTTCCCCCTTAGCTAGCAGGGAGGGCTGCTTACCAAAATCTGCTTCTGATCGCTGGCGTGCTCTCTCCTCAGGCTCTGAGAAGTGTTTTGAGCAAGTCGACGCTTGCCCAGCAGCCCTCCCTGTGTGTTCACGAGCAGTGTACCAGCGTTATTTAGTTTGAAGGACACAAAGGCTGAGAAGGAAAACCTGCTCAGAATCTGTTCTGCATGTGACAGGGAGAAGAAAAGAGAACACAACTTGAAGTCTTACTTTCATGCTAGGATCTATAAAAAGAAACTTTAATTTTTCTTTTTAGCTAGTGTTGCATTTTCAATTTACATAATTATTAAGCATTACAGTGTGTGATAAATTAATAGATTACTTCAAGAAACATAGAAACTAATTTTATTAGCAGAGCAAAAGAGCGGTGCTATTTCTAGTCATTATCTGCTTCCCCCCAAAGGTGTGAGAAGTATAAATGGGGGGGAAACTGAGTGGGGGAAATAAAACAACTAAATTCTGAGAGGTAGGGCAGGAGAGGGGGAGGGTACACGAAATACAGGTCATGTTATATAACTGCGTTTACACCTTGACAAACACTTCTTTTATCAATTCTTATGGATAAAAGAAAAAAATGTCTGTTTCTGGTGTTTGCATTAACAAAGTTGTTCAGTAATAGAAGTTAATTATTGACAGATCTCTCATTGAATTTTTAGCCCAAGCCTTGGCATACTTAGAGGGTTAGGTTGGCATAAGCTGACGTACTGCCAACGGACTCCATGTGACTGTTCGCAACGGCCACCATGCCTCCTGGTTGTTGGTACAGATGTGGAGAACTTTGGGTTGGGCTCTGGCTGAGAACACACCCTCTTCCCAGCCTGTGTGACTTGGCTGAAGTGCTCGAATGTTCTTCCCTGGAACTGGAACCAGCCACAGAGCGCTGGAAATGGAGAGCTCCATTTGGAATTGCTAATGCAGTCCTGGGCAAAAAGGAGTTCAGACACCAGGTCTGCTTAAGAATATGAAAGCAAACTTCCTTTTGTTTTCCTCCATTAATAAAAAGGAATGAACTCCAAATTTTTAGAACTTGGTTCCAACAGTCAATGTAGAATTAAAACTTGGCATTAACAAATTTTCCAATTCTTATGGAGCACTTTCACGGATAAGGAACTATTAGAGGTACTCCAGGGAGCAGAAAAATTGAAGACATGATTTCAGCCTCCAAAAATAATTCATTCTGGTTGTGGAAGCTGAAGTGCTTGCTCTATCTAAGCGACATTCTAGAGACAAAAGGATGGATTTGCAGAATGCATGGATCTCTTGAAAGTATATTAAAAAGTTGTGTGTATTTTTTTTCAGGAGAGAATGAAAATCAGGATTTTAGTTTTATTATTATTATTATTATTATTATTATTATTATTATTATTATTTAGGGATTTTTAATTTTAGATATTTAAGGAAACCTGTTTCCCAATAAAATGCCTAGTAACTTGGATGTATTTATTATTTATTAACAATGGAGACAAGCGCTACCATTTCTTGTTATGCCAGGACTTAGGAGAGGCACCTTCTGGCTGACTCATTAAATCCTCTGGGCATTTTGGAGGGGGAGCTACAATGTCCTCGTTGGAGATTTATTTGTTTTTCCAGATGAGAATCTATTTTCAGAAAACAATTTCTCTCTTTTAAGCCAATGCTGCCACAAATGAGCTGAAAGGGGCCCCTGTCTTGCTGGGTGACTGTGGCCAGACCACAGGCCTGAGAGGGCAGGTTGGGATCTGTTTTGGTGTACCCCTAGCTGTCCCCCACAAAGCCTCCTGAAGTCATGGCACAGCTTCTAGAGTTTGTGATTCTTGATCCAATGCTGGGATGATGGGTATGAGGGCTACACCTGCCCTGGGACAGATAATCTGCATACAAATGAAAGAAGGAGAAAGAGGCTCACTGGCTGTAGCAGCTGTGGCTCCTTGCTTTGCTCTTAGTTGTTTCTGCCATCATGAACTGTTGCTCTCTGCCGTGTGCCACTCTGGCTTGGAGCCAGCAGAGAAGGGACTGAAATCTCCACTAACTGTGAGCTACGTAAACCTTTGCTTTCTTTATTTTGGGTGTTGTGTATTTCATCCCAGCTGTGACAGAAAAGTAACTGTAATAGGATCCTCCACTGCGTGTTCTTCTCTTCCTTATTTCTAGAGCTGTAGCTGTTTTCACAGTGGAGATGCACATCTCCCCGTCTTGTGATCCAACTGTGCTCACCCAGGGACAAGGATTCTCAAGTCAGTGCTTGACCTCCTCTTTTTCTCCACAAATTACTCTTGGCCAACGGCAGGTAGGCGGGGCAGATTTCCCAGAGCTTTGCTCTGTGTGAGGGAGGGTCCTTCCTCTACACGCTAGCTACACTTGACCAAGCTTAGCTTAGGCTCCTGAGAGGCATCCTTTCAGTGAGTGTTTAGTAGGCTCTATCTCAGTGCAGTAACTTAGGAAAAGAATAATTTTAATTTCACAGAGGGGGCAGCACCGGATAGGCCCGAGGGAGTGAAGTCACAGCCTTGACCTTTAGTATGTGACCACGGCTGATCCCAGGCATGTTGACATTCTCCATGAACCCCTGGGGCATCACTCTTTATCTAGTCCTTGCTTTCCTTGCCTATAAGTAGGATGGCTGCTGGTTATGATTCCCCCCAGGACTCACTACCCATGGAATTACAGGTACTATTTGCATTTTGTCATATAGAAATAATCAAAGCCTGCCTTACTACTAAGGCCTCTTCTTTCGGCCCCAGTGGTCCTTCTAGGACAATGCTGAAGAGCTTTCAGTGACACAAAGCATCCCATGCAGCACACGTGCCATAGGTTCACCACCACCAAGCTGAGGAACAAGTTTTACTTTTTTTTTTTAGAGAAAAGCCAAAGCGTCTTTTTTTAAATTTATGTATTTGGTACAGGGTCTCACTGTGCACCTCAGACTTATAGTGATCCTGCTGTCTCAATCTCCCCAGTGCTGGGATTACAGGCTTGCGCCACCATGCCTGATCTTGGTGGCCAGCTTGGCAGGGGGCCAGCATGGCATGCAGCACCATAGATCAAACCTTGGTCCTTGTGCTTGCCAGGCAGGTGCTTAGACCACTGAGCTATAGCCCCAGCCCTAAAGCTTTTCATATTACTCTGAGATTCTCAGTGAGTTTTTGTGACTCAACTAAGTAGTACCTGAGTGTGGAGCACACTGGTGACAGTGGAATGCTGTGGGTGAGAGGGCTCAGTGCCACATCAACTTGGCCTTCTGCACTTGTCATGCAGTTTACATTGCACTCTTTTTAATAGTGTACAATAAAATATAAGAAATAAAGGTAGCTTCAAAAATAAAGGAAGTTTTTGTTATTTACATACATTAACTTTATTATATATTTTGTATGTGGTAAGAGACAGTTCTTCAGAGTCACTCAGGTATGGCCAAAGGTTGGACATCCATGCTCTAGTTTTATTCTCTCTGTCTCTCTGTTTCTGTCTCTTTCCTCTCTGTCACACACACACACACACACATACACATGCGCGCGCGCACACACACACACACACAATGAATGACCCATTTATTCTTTCAAGAAACAATGCTATTTGAATGGAAGTGTCTGGTAGCTGGACCACCTGGGTCATGTGTTACTAGGAAGAGGATCTGACTGAAACAATCTTCCCTCTTCCCTCAAGAATAAGTGCTCACCTCTAATACCTGGTTTCTTCTTTTGAAAGTACTTCCCTGTCCACAGCCACCTTGTGAGAAGAGTCAGAGCATGACAGACTTTGGAGTGTCTGCTATTTTAGCCTGGGTCCAGTAGGAGGTCTCCAGAAGATGGTAGTCACTTCTGGTGAGTTGCTACCCACCAGTGTGGATCCCTGTGCAGTGGGAAGGCTGTGTGGAGTATACTTGGCTTTCCCTTTGCCAGTGCCATTAGGAGGGTCCAAGACAGACCTCAGGTGAAGCAGACCTCAGCCAATCTGTCTAAGGGGCATTGGAGATCCTGCTCTGGTTGCAGTGGTAGCTTTTGGATAGAATACTCTGGTTCACTGGTGGTGGACTCAGGAGTTTGTATCTTCAACAAGTACTCATTTGATTCTCTTGGTTGCTAACTTTTCTTCTCACCTTGTACTATTTCCAGCTAACCTTAGGTCAGTAGTCACCTGTGTCTTCTTCCCTTCGCATCCATGCTCTTCCCAATGAAGGTTGCATGACTAAGGATTTTTGTCTATTGTTGCTTATACCTCAGAATCTGGCATATAACAAATGAGCGTCAATGATCATGTCTTAAATGAAGTATAAAGTTGGAAGACAGTACTCTCTTAAGACCTTGCAAAACGCTGTTGACTTGTGTATTCTCATAAAAATTTCCTTCTGCTATGTTGTGATGTTCATGTTGGAATATGTGGAGATGGATAGAAGGAAATCATGCCAATTACCACACTGCTTAGAATTCAGGACACGAGTTTTAGTCAAAAAAGTGACATATATCTGAATTTTATACTAGGTAATTTTATCATGTGAGCCTTTATGCTTTTGAAACATTGTATCTGTTGAAATCATATTTCTATTTTGAAATGACTGAATACGTAGTGTAGGATTTAAAAGAAACACACCCAAAAAACACTAGCACTATTGGTCTAAACATCAACCTCAGCACCAAAAAAGTAGTTGGCCAGACACTGCAATACTGTGGCAAAGAAACAAAAACACAGGGTAAATAGATTCTCTTTACTGGTTTGTCAGGCTAGGCAAAGCTTATATGTACATTTCTATGTATATTTCTTTGTATAGTTTATCAAAGTCTCAAATAAAAATTATATTCATGAGCTTCATGAGACCACAA
>PVKN010041205.1:0-10593 GCA_004027915.1 Capromys pilorides
ATCACAACAGACAAAACCTCAGGATCATCTCAATGGCACAGCAAAAGCATTCAATAAAATTCAATATTCTCTCATAATTAAATTGGTCAAGAAACTGTCATACAAGGAAAATATCTAAACCCAATAAGGCTAACTATGAGCAAATCATGGACAGCACTTGCTGAATGGGGAAAAGGTGAAAATATCTCTAAGATCTAGATCTAGAACAAAGGATGTCCACTTTTACTACCTTATTCAACATAGTACTGCAAGTCTTAGACAAAGCAAATAGATGAGAAAGAAATAAGAACTAAAATGTAAGTAAGTATAATCACTCTTGTTTTCACATAACATAAATTTACATATCAAAAAACCTAAACAAAAATTCCTAGAACTGACAAGCAGATTCAATAAATCTGCAGGCCAGAATATAATGATACAATAATGTATTTCTTATATACCAATGATAAGAGAGACATCCAGAGAACAACGTGGGGGCTATTGAGATAGCTCAACAGACTAAAGCACCTGCTCAGGCAGTCTTAGGCAAGTGCAGGGACTGCAGTTTCATCCCCAGCACCACTCCCAGGGAGGGCTGAGCCAGCCAGAGTCCCAGTGTAGTGGCGTATACCTGTAATCCCAGTGCTGGGAAGGCTGAAAGCAGGAGGATCACTATGAATCCGAGCTTCACAGTGAGACTCTCTAACAACCAAATACATTAAAAGAAAACAGGCCATAATAGCTATAAATAATAAATCACCTGTAATTAATTTAACCAAAGAAAAGACTTCTATAATCAAAACTGTAAAACACCAGTAAAAAAAAAAAAAAACTGAAGAGGATACTGACAACATATTCCAGGTGGAAGAATCAATATAGTTGTTATGGTTTGTACCTAGCTGTCCCCCGAAAGCCTCATGTAAACCATGGGGCTGGCAAGTGCGTGGCTTGAGGGGTGGGGCCAAAGGACCAGGGCGGGGCTTGAAGGGCGTGGCCAAGAGAGGTGCGAATCATTAAACTGACAGCAGGACTGTGAGAAGTTCCCCTCCCACACCTCTGCAGGCAGCCGTGTCGCAGAGGTACAGAGCGAATCATCCTGAATATGGCAGCGTAGAGTCTCAAGGTCTTGCTATGTAATTTAGGCTGCTTTAAATTATGAAACCTCCAGTAACTGTGAGCTAAATAAACCTTTCCTCCCCTAAGCTCGCGTGTCCAGTATTTGTTCCAGCAACCAGAAAAAAGTAACTAAGACCATAGTTAAAATGCTTGTGCTCCTCAAAGGGATATACAGATTCAGTGCCATCCCTAGGAAAATATTAAGGGCATTCTACACAAAACTGAACAACCAATCGAACTTTGTATAAAATCACGAAAAATCCTAAGTCAAGTCACATTGAAATACGTAAAAACAAACCCGGAACAACAATAAAATGACACACACAAGGAAGCATTGTAACATCTAAATCCAAAATATACTATAAAGATGTGGCAATTAAAACATGGTGGCATTTGGGCTGGGGAGATAGCTCCGTGGCACAAGTGCCTGCCTGGCAAGTGGAAGGTCATGAGTTTGAACCACGGTCCCACCAAAACAAAAACAAAACATGGTGGTATTTGCATAAAACAGACAGACTAGCATATGAGAGCCCAGAGTAAATCAGTATATTCAGAGCAGCTGATTTTCAGTGAAGGTGCTAAGGACATGTAGTAGAGAAAGTTTGGTGTTTTCATGGACAGTCCTGAGAAAAACAGGGGTTAGTCACAAACCGAAGAATGAAACGAAACTCTTATCTCTCACCAGTTATAAAAATCTATTCAAAATTGATGAAAGACAAATAATATCTGTAACTACTAAAAGAAAACACTGAAACTACTAAAAGAAAACATTAAGAGAAACACTTCAAGACACTAAAATAAGGCCAGGCGTAGTGCCACACACCTATAATCCCAGCACTTGGGAGGCTGAGGCAGGAGGATTGGTGTGAGTTCGAGACCAGCCTGGGCTATAAAAGTGAGCCCAAGGCCAGCCTGAACTGCATAGCAAGACCCTGTCTCAAAAATAAATAAATAAATAAATAAATAAATAAATAAATAAATAAATAAATAAATAAAATAAAAGACACTGAAATAAGAAAAGGGTTATTGGACAAGATCCCATAGACACAGGCTATCAAAACAAAAACAGAAAAAGGATATTACAGGAAGCTAAAATAACTGCACAAAAAGGGAAACAATCATCAGGGAAACACCAATCAAAGCCACAGTGAGCCATCACCTCCCTACAGTAGGAACGGCTATGATCAGAAAGATCGAATATAGCACAAACTGGAGAGGATGTGAAGAAAAGAAAAATGCTTGGCACACTCAGCCGTTATGGAAAACATAAGAACTGTTCCTCAACAGGCAAAAGAGAGAACTGTCATATACCCCAGCATCTTACCACTGGGTACACATCCACAGGAAATAATGTAAAATATTTCAGCCACCAAAAAAACAAAAGAATTTTTGCCATTTGTGCTAGCATGTATGGACCAGAAGATACTGTACTAAAAGAAACACATCAGGGACAAAGAGAGAAATAATTCATGTTCCCAGTCTTATATAGAAACTTAAAAAAAAGAATGACCTGAACAGGAGAGAGTAGATGTAGAGATAACTGCAGGCTACAGAGAACGTGTGAGGAGGAAAGGGATAGGCTGGGTAATGGGTACCAAAGTCAAGACAGATAGGAGGGATTAGTTCTAGTGTTCTGCAGCAGAGTGGAATAAATGCAGCTCTAACACGTATTCCAAAACAACTAGAAGCACACAGAGGTTGCCACGCACAGAAATGATGAAGGTTTCATGCAACGAAAATGTGATGGTGATAACGCTGATTGGATTACTACACACTTTAAATTATTCTAAACCATTAATAGGTACAAATGTGTGTCAAAAATGTAATATTGTATTTAGCAGGTTATACTGTTTATTCCTCATTGATACTTGACATAAACTCAATGAAAAGTCATACGCTTAAAGGAAGAAAAATATAAATGTTGTTCAGGTGTGAAGTGGAGATTCTAACAGTGACCTCACACAACTGTTATGAGGATTAAATGAGACCTGACCAAAGATGTGGATGATGGCATAAGGATGCTACTGCTGCCTTTGGATACAGAAGACAATCTACAATAGAGTGCTTTTTCTTAAAGGTTCACTTTCAGAGGCACTGCTAGGAGCTGTTGAGAGCGCTTCTCGACCAGTGTGCTCCAGGACCTCATGGCCAGCTGCAGATTATAGGGATGGATTCCAAATGACAGCAACGGTGGGGCTCGGCGAGGGACAGAGGATGCAAAGCAGCACTCAGGAGTGCTGGCACCTGCGGGAGAGTCGGCAGGTCACCAGGCATTAAAGTTTGTAATACACTACAGAGATCTCATGTGTCATTACATAGTTAATATTTAGACAATGTAAAAGTATTTAATATTTGTGTGGCTGCCTACCAATGCATAATAGCAGGCAAAACTGGATATTTGAGGCTCAGCCAGTAACAGTGTTAGGAACTTTCCTTACACACTTACTGTTGCTGCAAGTAGCCATCTTCTCCTTGGCAATGTGAGCAGTGACACAACAAAGGTGACAACACACTACCGACCTGGATCATTTTGTTATTAATTCACAGGGCATCGTTTTACAGAGAAAGTCAAGGTTTTTCTGTTATTAGCTGGTAGGTTATTAGAAACTTTTAGGAAGGCAATGTTTATAATTACTAAACATCCCTCGATGGCTTGTAATTGGAAAGAGGCATAGGCTGGAAATTTCTACTATTAGGGAAGCTAAATGTGTCCTATCTGTCTAGTCCCTCTCCTTTAGAAGTGATAAACACCAGGTTTTTTATTTATTTATTTATTTTTTTTTACAATACAAATGTTTGTCCAAGTACTAAAGAAATTTAGAGATAAGATATATAGGAAGTTAGCAAGATTTGTAGATACTTAGGCATAAAGGAGACATACTGGAAGGAAAAATATTTTAAATCATTCGATTCTATTTTAAAGTTGACACAAATACTGGATAGCAATTTTCATTTGCACTTCAACTCTTTTTAACAAACTTTTTAGAACAAATACTCAAATATGTTAAAGAAAACTAATCTAACGAACTTCACATCCATGTTTGCCTTTCCTCCAAACTTCTGCTGAAACTCTCACCTCCAATGGGACAGAATTAGGATCTCTGGACAGTGGGAGCTCACCAGGCTTAGGCGAGATCCGAACTGGAAAGCTCTCACCATATGAGGAATATTTTCAAAGATGATGCTGGATATCCCCCCTCCACCATCCCCTTCCTCTCCTCTTCCTGTCTTTTCTTTTGCTCCCCTCATCCTCCCCGTCTTTCTCCCATGTGAGGACACAATGACAAGATGACATCTGCAACCCAGCAAGAAGCCTTGGTGAGAACTTCACCATGTTGAGACTCTGCTCTAGGACTTTCTACTCCCAAAAGAACCAAATACATGTTGCTTAAGCCATCTATACTATGATTTTTTTTATAGAGCCAAAACTAACACAGAAATTTGCATCAACAAGTGAGGAGGTGTTCTAATAAATACTTTAAAAGGTGGAAATGCATAAAGGGTAAGTGATGGGAGAATTTTAAAATGTACACTAGAAAATACCAATGCTGCCATGAAGAAAATCTCGAAGTTGATAATGGTCAGGATTGAGGGGAAAAAAAGACAAAGGTATGAAGAAAGTTGGCATCTTCTCAGAAAACACATAGTAATGGACAAGAATTGTTAGAAACATGAATGGAAATGAGGATCATGTTATTAGACACTTGAGCAAATGCAAACTTTGAGATGAAACAGCAACCTGGTTAAACTATTGTAAGGCAAAAATTGAGAGCAATGAAACTCGGGTGTAGGAGATTTAGGAGATTTCTAAGCAAAATGCTGGAGAATCAACATGGTTCCTCCTGATGGATTCAGGATAACAAAAGGTAGGTAACAGGAAACAGGGAGAAAGATCTTTGACAGCTAGGGAGAAGCCCAGAAGTACAAGGAACTAAGATGTGCTATGTATGTATATCAAGTCCCTTCGGTGAGTGTAATCATAATGTAATGCAGATGTGTGCTAATAAAAATTAAAAAATAAAATGACTTTGTATTAAAAATAAAGATAGAGATGAAGAATCTGTTCTGAAAAAGGATATGGAGCTTACAGATCAGGAAAACTCTTTGTCTATACATTATACCAAAAATGAGAGGGCATGGTCTCAAGACAGTGCTAAGGATGTGGCTGAGGAAAGGAGAAGAACACGGGCATGCACATAATCAGCTAACCCAGCAAGCAAACTGCCCTTTGAACTGAAGAAGGTGGGATGCAAGAAGACTGCCTCAGATTTCTTAGACTTTGCCGGGTTAAGACTAATAAAAGTATTCAGCTGTAGCACTAGGATTTTTTTTTTTTTTTTGCAGAACGGGATTGAACTCAGGTCCTTGTGCTTTCCAGGCAAACACTTATCTACTGAGCTACCTCCCCAGGCCCAAACATATTTTTTAAGAAAAAACAAGAATGGCTTTGATGCCAGGGCCACCACCTAAATTTTAACATGGCTGATGGTCTCTAATAGAAATACAGGGGCAGAAATCCTGTGTGGTGGAGCCCTGGAGGCAGCACTCCTATCCAGAGAGAAAAAGGTATGGGTGGGGTGCCAGCAGAGAGTGAGGCATGAGCAGCACCCAAAAAACCTTACAGGTGACATTGCCATCCCAGTGGGTCTGCAGGTCAAAATACCACCCATGAAATATGTGTGAGCCTCACAATTTCATGAGATGTGTCTTGCTAAGTTTTGGACTTCCTTGGGACCCTGTGACCTTCCTTTTCTCTTATTTTTCTCTTTTGGAATTAGTACATTTATCCTATGCTTACTTACCATTATGATTTTGAAGCACATAAATTGTCTGCTTTTACAGGTTCACAGCTGGGAGAGAATTTTGCCCGGGATAGAGTGTAGCTTGAATCTCACTGGTATCTACTTTTGCTGTTACATAGATAGACTCTAAATCTTAGCTGTAGAGGTAATGCTGGACTTTGTTAATCACTCTTTTATTGTTGGGAAAAAAATATTCAACATCTGTGACATAACAGAGGAAAAGTTTATTTTGGTTCTGATTTTTACAGATTTAGTCCATGGTTGGTCAGCTGTAAGGAAGATGAGTAGAAACAACACAGCAAAGGGGCTTGGTGGAGGACAGGCGCTCTCCCCAAGGCAGCGAAGAAACAGAGAGGAAAAGGAGAACCCGAGGGCAAAAATGCATCCTCCCAGGTCTCTTCCTCAGGGACTGACTCCAACCGGGCCCTGTCCCCTAACACCGCACTCAGCTATGAACTCAAAAATGCATGAACCCACTGACCAGTAGAGTGACCCTGGATCCAACTGTTTCCTAAACACAAGAGAATTCTGGTGACCCCTTAGATTAACCCATAAACATGGGACAAATCAAGCTTTTGGGGTTGATGGGATGGAATCAGTGTATTTTGCTTGTGGAGATGTATTCTAAGGAGTATATATCTGTCTCTAAGATTTTTATCAGATACCCCACCCTCAATGTGATGTGATTGAGAAGTGGGGCCACAATGGGGTCACAAGATTAAATCTTCCATGACTGGATTAGCATCCTTAAAGAAGAGGAAGAGAGGTCACGGAGATAGCTAAGCGGTCTAAGTGCCTGTCTATGCAAGTGCAAGGATCCGGGTTGATCCCCAGTACCAGTACATGCTGAGCCGGCCACCAAAACCAGGTGTGGTGGCGCAAGCCAGTAATCGTAGTAATGGGGAGGCTGAAACATGAGGATCATAACAAGTCCAAGCTGCATAGTGGGTCCCTGTACCAAATATATAAAATAAAATTAAAAAATAGGAAAAGAGGAGGAAGACAATAGCTACCTCCTGCCCCTGGGGGTCCACACCACAGAGTGTGGGCTCAGTAGAGTCACAATCTGCTAACACTTGGATCTCACACTTCTCAGTCTCCCAGAATAATGAAAAAAAAGGGTATTGTTTATGGCACACAGTGCAAGGTATTTTTATTGTAATTGCCCATACTTGAACAGGGAAACTAATTTGTAGAGGATCTGACACTTTATCCCATTTGATTTAATCACAAAACATAATTGAAATGTTATGGAGCTAAATTCAGGGTTAGCTACTTCCTTTGGTAAAGGGTTTCAGTATCTTCTTCATTAAATGTCTTCATTTCTTAAGCAATTTTCATAAATTTCCCAAAGTGTTCATAGTGTCAGGGCCAGACTATACCTTATATACATTCAAGGACACGGACTCTATTTGTCCATGAATTTTTTTTCCCTTTTTTTGCATTTTAGGGAAGGGTCGACAGGGTGTTCAGGGTCTCGCTACTAGCTTGGACTGATAGTGATCTGCCTGATTACAGCCTCCCAAAAGCTGGGATCACAGGTGAGTACCACCACACCCAGTCTCAAGTGCCACCTCAGTGTGCCCCAGGGGTGGCACCACCACTGCAGGCCTGGGGATCAAACCCCTGGCCCCTGTGCCTGCTTGCAGGCGCTTTAATCCACTGAGTTATTTGGCCAGCCCTTCAATATAATAAATAAATGGTTCTCTTTAATAGCATTTTTCTAAACCGTATTTTGTCTTGAGGGCATAATGCTCAATTCTAACTCCAAGAAACCATTTCAACAGAGTCAAACTGATGTGGATCTGTTGGTTTTACTGTGATCCTAATTCATTCAATGAAAGGTGCTGAGGGTTGGGTGTAGTTCAGTGATGCAGCACAAGGTTAGCACAACTGAGGCCCTGAGTTCAATCGCCAGAACAACAAGTATTGAAACTTATTACAAAAACTATGAGGTAGGACAGAACTGGTGTACCCTAAGGTTAAAAGATGTAGCAAAATTTATACTTATGTGTGATGATTACTTCCAGTTATTAGATTATAATCCTTTAATAAATATTAGCCTCAAACTCCCCCCAAAAGGAAATTAAAAATTATATAGTCCTAGAAGAGTATAACTTTTTATCCTGAGCCCTTCCCAAAGGTTTAGACATATAATGTGCCAATCCTGGCTACAAATCTTTCTCTTTCCTTTATGACCACACAAATCTGAAATGAATGTATCAAGGATAAGCCCTGGATATGGAAATGATCTCCAGATGGAGAATTCTACTCTGTCCCATTCTGATCTAGGCGACATAATTGGAATTCTCCATGGTGCTCTTGATTTTTATGCCTACTTCTCCTATATCCTCTTTCTTTCTTTCTTAGGAAAGGATTCCATTTCTGAACTCCAAGGCCAATGGGTAAAGCCTTAAACCTGACTTGGCTAAGCCTTTCCCCTGGGCTGCATGCGATCATTTTTCCTTCCTTTCCTGTAATGGAGCGAGGGCAGGTGTGATGAGAAGAGGTACGGGAGAGCCAGGGCCCGCATCCCGTTTGCTCACTGGCCACCAGTGGGCTTGCATCTCTCTTCTATTGGTGGATTCTATCTCCTGATATCACCACCCGTTACTTACCTGCCTAGGGACAGTTCACCTGCTGCTTCTTGCAAAGAAAATCTTTGACTGAGTTAGTCTCTCCTAAACCACCCTGCACTCTAGCAAAGACAGTTCATCTTGATCTGCTTTCCACTCTGGTTCGCCTTTGCCTCACCTTCACATGAGTAAACGATGCAAGGAGCTTGCCTGTGAGGACACTGCAAAAGCCTCTTCTGAAGGTAATTTCAATGATGCAGCATGGATCATTTATTCCACAAAAAGATCAAGTTATTAAAGATTACTGAACTTTTTCCCCATTTAAGCAGCCTTCACATAATCTGATCTTGCTATGATTGAAGGATGCAAACACTAAAAGCACACCTAGTTCTCAGGAGAAGTAACCTACAGGGAAATAACCACACTTACTGGTGAGGAACTGTATAGCTCTCCCCTAAAATCAAAAAGCAGGCAATAGAAGAGATGTCTATTCCAGCCCTCTTATTCAACCTTTACTGGAAATTTTAGTAGTTAAGGCAATCAGGCCAAAAAATAAAAATTATGAAATAAGTAAAATGCATCCAGATTGAAAAGGAAGAAATAAAAGTACCTGTATTCACACATGAGTCAGTTTTCACATAGGAAATCCTAAGGAATTCAGAAATAAAACTACTGAACTACCAATAACATGTGACAAGATACAAGACTAATATATAAAAATCAAATAAAGATCTATGTATCGTTACTAGGAAACAATCTCACTTACAATACAACAAAAAAATGAAAACCAATTCTGGAATAAATCTAACTAAAGAACTAAAATTTGTACAATGGAAACAAAACATATTGAAAAGAACTGAATAAATGAAAAGATAACACACATTCACAGATCAGATAGCAGTACTATTAAGATAGCAACTGTTCTCCAGATTGAATTCTTCTCAGTCAAAACCACTGCTTCTCCTGCTTTTTATACATACACTGTTTCTAAATTTTATCTAGAACACAGGGGATTCTGAATAACCAAAATAAGTCTAAAAAAGAATGAAGCTGGAGAACCTACTATTTCAAATTTCAGGACTTGTAACAGGCTTTTTTTGCATGTGTGTGAATTGATTTGATTATCTGTATTTTTTGCACTCTTATTTATTTATTTACTTTGTGCTACGAGGAATCAAACTTCGGATCTTGCACTTGTGAGGCATATGCTTATGCCACTGAGCTATCACCTGGCCCCTCAAATTTCAGGACAAATCTACTGTAAGCTATTCAGTGTGTTACCTATCTGAGAACAAGCATATATATCAATGGTACAAAATTTATATCAGTGGTATAGAGCTCAGAAGCAAACTCTTGCATCCAAGTTCAATTGATTTTGACAAAGGTACTAAGGTAAATGAAAGGGGAAAGAATAATCCTTTAAAAAATGGTGCTGCGACAACTGAATACACAGAACTGGACCCAAACCTCACATAATTCATAAAAATTAACCAAGTAACAAAACCCAACTCTAGGAGCAGATTTTTACATATATCTGTGTTGAGGTGGAACCTAGGGCCTTGTGTGTTCTAGGCAACTGCTCTACCACTGACCTACACTCCAACCCTGAGACACAGATTTGTCTTTTAATTTTTTATTTATTTGATACAGGGTCTCTCTACACAGTTCAGGTACAGTGCTCCTCTTATCTCAGTCCACTCCTCCCCTGAGCTGGGGTTACAGGCATGCACCACCACACCTGGTTTTGTTGGCCAGGCTGGCTCACTCAGGGTTCTGGGGGCTGCAAGGCAAGCACTACTGGGGATCAAACCTGGGTCCTTACACTTGTCAGGAAGGTACTTAGATGCGCTATCTCCCCAGCCCCTAAGACACAAATTTCTTTTTTCTTTTTTTTAGAATGCAGCCATTTAATAACAAAATCTTTCCCACTCTCACCCCATCATGGTATCCGGATGATCAGGTCCAGCCATAGGTGGGGGCTTCGGAAAGCAAGGATGAATGTAGGCAGCAAAAAAGGGTAAGACACAGATTTTTAAAACTACTCATGTTGTAAAATCTAGTATAATCAAAACTGGAGAAATGATCTAAATTTACATGTTGGTCATATTTATACAACTCAA
>PVKN010041206.1:0-10590 GCA_004027915.1 Capromys pilorides
ATGGTGTCTATATTAGGCTGTAAGCCAATCATCTTGAACATAGGCCAAGACCAAAGCTGGGAGGTCTCAGAGGTGAGATTCCCAGCTTAGAATGGATACCTGTTTGTATCAGGAACTTTGGAACTGTGGGTCAGCCAGAGGGATTCACTACCTGGGGCAGGGATGAAAGTGCTCTGTAATCTTGTCTGAGATCAGGTGGAAATGGCTGGCAAATGTTGTGCGCATAATCTCCAAGGCATTTTTATAAAAATAAAGATAGCAGTCTTTTCAAGGTTGAAACTCGAATGCTGCTGAGAAGGTATTCCCTGTTGTGGGTCTGGGAGCCCGTTCTATTAAAAGAGCATTTAAGTGTGTATTGTGGTAAGTTCTAAGGCAGAGCTAGAAGTACTTTTTGGTAGTGAAACTAGCGAAAACAGACATGATTTGGATCAGAGTCACTTGTTAAAGGAAATTCTGGAGTTGAGCTACATTCAACTAAGGACACCTACTTATGAAAAACATGCTGTAATAAGGTAACATTTACTTAGAAGTTTTGAGTAAAGATCTTTTAGAGTAGACTTATTCCACATTGTGTCTCTTTGCTATCTTCTAGAATAAAAACAAAATTTAATAAGATCATTGTTATCCCTCATGATTGGAATAGTTATAGAAACAACAGGCATTGTTTTTAAATTTCACTATACTCCAGGCAGTAGGCTAGGGTCCTTTCCAAATATGCCACATCTAGCCACTTCTGTAAAACCTTTCTAACAACCTGATTTCACAGAGGCACTCTGAGTTTGCTGACATGCCCACATTCACCGAACTGGAGCTAACAGGGCTATGTCCAGAATTCTGGTTTAAATTATTCCAGAGGAGCTGGGGAGATAGCTCAGTAGAATAAGTTCTTGCCTGGCAAATGCAAGGGCCTGAGTTCAATCCTTGGTACTGCAAAATAAAATAAAATAAGAAAATAAAAAATAAATCAATCAATCCATCCATCCATGCATCCTGGTTCTACACAAACACACAAAAAATTAAGTAAGTAAGTAAACAAATAAATAAATAACTCTACAACCCATGCTGTGCCACCCTTCCCAGATGAATGCTTATCACATGCAGTTTTCATTATTTTCTTTTACTACTTCAAGATGTGTCTTAGTGACTCTTCTCTCGTTGTTGGAACAAATACTCGACACACAAGTTTAGGGAAGGAAACGCTTGTTTAGCTCACAGTTACTGGAGGTTTCATAGCTTAAAGCAGCCTGAATTACATAACAAGACCTCAAGACACTGTGAGGCCTTGTCCATGATCATCTGCCACAATCCTCCAAGAGAGGCCACTGCCTGGAGGGGGTGAGGTTGGAAGGCTCATGCTGTCAGTTTAACAGTTTGCACATCTCTGGCCCTGACTCTGGTCCTCAGGCCCCGCCCCTCTCACCATGTGCTGCTTCTCCAGTGGCATCTGTCACATGACTTACATGAGGCTTTGGGACCACAACTAGACATAAATCATAGCAAGATGTATCTCAGCTGTTACCATAAAACCTGTCAAATGATGGGAGGACCAACAGTATCTTATTCATATATTATAATAAAATAACATGTTTTAGTTTATCTTTTCTTTCACCAAAATTAGGGGTTTAAAGATTTTTTGATTTTTTAAATAAATGATTTCAGTGAAATAGGCACATACAAGAAAAACCTATGGCCCAACTTATAAAATATCTATTTATCAATGTCAATCTAGATATAGAACTATATCTAATGTAAACAAAATGTAATATATTATAAACTTCTGGAAAAGAAAAAATTATATAAAACTTTTAGTATTAAATTTATTGAGAGCACAAGAGCAACACAATTTACATTTGGCCTGGACAATTACCTGAGGTACTCAAAGTGGTGGCCATTACTGGCAGACATTGATTAGCATTGTGTACAGCTGCTTGGCTAACCTTGGGTGTTGAGATTGCTGCACAGGTGTTTTCAATTTCTTCTCTAAGCTCCAGCAGTGTAGTGGATTTTTTTTTGATACATGGCATTCTTTAGGGTACCCCATACAAAAGAAACATCATCTTTCCCCAAAAAAATCATAGTCCCAGGGACTATGATTGGGGTGGTTTCCGGTTCAGATAGTATCACTCAGGAGTGCAGAAGGAACAATCCCAGGATCTCCTGGATATCAAGGCCAGGACATACAGAATGCTGATCCCAGAACAGCACAGTCCTTTCGGGACTCAGCACTGATGATGGCCCTGCAGACCCTGGGTGTCTGTCACACATCTTGGTTCATAGTCACTTCCCTTGTGGCACAAGGAACTCAGAGTGACAGACATAGAGTGTGACATCCAGTAGGTACCACAGTAATGCGTAGGGTTGGTCTGGAGTCAAAGTAGGGTTCCTGAATGTGGATAATGAGACTTATTCTCCTTAATCAAAGGGCTCCATGGTGAGTATGGTTTTGATTACTTGGAACTCCTGGTACTAGGAGGTAGAAAAAACATGGGCACAATTTTGGGCTTATCCTTGGCAATGTGTGGACTTAGCATGTTTTGTGTCATGATAAAAAATAAAAATGGCTACAGATGGAGTTCAGGAAGAACACCTTCCTTCAAACACAATATCTGGAGAATAAAGAAGGGAGGCATGATTTAGCCTAAGTTCTGCCCATCAAGTGGACCTTTCTGGTACTGATAAAAACATATAATTGAGTTTTTCCTAAAAATAATTGTAGAAAAATTGCCCTTATTCTTAGAAAGTAGTCTTAGCGTTGCACATGGCACACACCTAGGACTTTTTACTTTTTTCTGTTTTCATACTGGGAAGGCAATCCGGGGCACTCACCTTGAACCCCATCTGCAGATGACATTTTATTTTATATTTTGAGATGGAGCTTCACTTACTAACCAAGATAATCAGGTTGGGCTCAAACTTGTAGTCGTCCTGCCTCAGCCTCCTAGGATACTGAGATCATAGACGTGCACAGCCATGCCCAGCTGATGTCTAAATTAAAAGCCATCCTGATGCTCTCAGTGATTAGAAAAATGGAACTCTAACCAAGAGTGCTTCACTTTGTACAAGGACCATGCAGTGAGTCCTGGGCAGCACCACCCACAGCAGCCAATGTGGAGGAATCTGAATTCAACTCCAGAGTCCAAAGGGATGGAGACCTCTATCTACAGCCCACATCTTCTGTTAGTTGTAGGAGACCCAAACCAGAACCAGCAAGCTGAGCTTACCTTTAATAATCCAAGGAGCACCTCAGGAATAGGAAGGGGTTGACCTAGTGGAATATGCCTAATAAAACTGACCAGGTCACAACAGGAATAAGGGCGAGATGCTCAGTGATGAGAAAGATTCTTCCAGGAACAGGGATAGGACATTTGAACACCAAAGATATTGTGATGCATAGACAGGTTGGCACACTGAGGCAGACACAAAACTCAAGACTTTTAATCCCTAGTAAGCTGGATAAAGGATGTTTGGTTGACTGCAAACTCACTTCTACGATGTTTGTAGTCTCTTTCCTCTGATTTTCACTTTTTAAGAAATTTAGCATTGGAACTTCATACTGAGCTACTTCATTGGGCTAAAATTTGTTTCTTTGGAAGATTGGGTAAGATGGGATCTCACTGAAATGTTAATTGTGTCCTCTGATTAAGAGCTTACCATCCTCTGCCCTCAAACTCATTGCATTTTGCACTAAGAGAGGTCATGTCTTTAGCTACAGGGTTAGTCAGAATAAAAGAGAAGGCAGCAAAGACCAAGCCATATGCGCAGCCAAAGTACGGGCCTGATGGACCGCCATGGTCCCCAAGGAACCCATGACAGAAAGAACACTCCTGAGTTATCCACAGTTCCAGGCTTCCTTCATGGCCTTGAAAGAAGCTCCCTTAAGGTTATTTCTCTGGGCACCAAGCAGCTAGGAGATGCCCTTTCAGATTTGCAACATGAGGTGGCCCAGACACAGGTTGAAGTGACTGTGATCACTTGCAAACCTGAGAGAAACTCAGAGGAAACAAGTCAGGCATCTCACCACAGGATGGGGGATTTCTTGCTGTCTCTCTGATTAGATCACAGAAGACCTGACAGGCTGTAGTCTGACACACAAAGTGAGGATTTTCAAAGGGTCCTCCATAGGATATTAGAAAACAGAATGAGCAGGACAGAGTGATCAAGGGCAACACTCTCCGGTGGGAGCACACATGGTACACTGCCATGGCATCTAGCTTCTGTCCCGGGCTCTCCTTGCCTGCCTGGCTTATGGGCCCCTTTTGGAAAGCTGAGAACACCTTCCTCCTGGTCATTGAGATTAGCACCAGCCCTTCATCTCTGGGAATGTCAGGTGTGAGGATGGATCTTGGCAGGTTTCCTTTGTGGTGCTAAACTTGCCCATTCTACCACAGCCCCTATACTCTCCAGGAAATTCCCCCTACCCCTGCCCTACTCTGGCTACTAATAGAGGCTGGCTTGGAGGGTCTTTGTCTTTGACCATGTAGCAGTACTTACCTCCCAGCCACCATCACACATTACTAAGATGACTCTGTTTCTTATTTCTTCTTTTGCTGTACCCCTCTTGTAGGCCTTTGGCACCCTGGCCAGGTCCCCAGTGAGACCCAGCATGGAACCTGGCAGAGAAGCCTATGTCAATATAATCTGTTTCTTCTGAAGGTGTTCACAGCATCTCATTGTCACATTCCATGTAACCCAATCTGTGGAGTCACACCCACAGCCCAGCTTGCTGTCCCTGCCTACTCTACCCTGCAGTGAGCTCCATGCCTGTGAGAAATGTAGGTAGGCCCAAGGTGAGATCTGGGGTTGCACAGATGCCTGAACTACTTAACAACAGGAAGGAAAATATCCATCCTGCTCACCTGTTGTCTAGAATGAGGCTTCCCACAGCTCTGCCCTTCCCCTGAGGTGACCAGTAACAGGATACTTTTGCTGCCTTAATTTTAAACAAAAGACCAGGTAAAGGTTCCAAAGGCAGAGGTGAAGAAAGCAGCACTTCCTCTAAGTGACCCCAGTCAGCTGAGAGCTCCCAAAGCAGTTCCTGATGAGGAAGACAGAAACGTAGATGTGGTATCCCATGTACAAATATAAAATGGAAGAACCACTATAAAGTGAGAAATGCAGAGGATTGTCCACAGAAGCAAAGCGGAGCATTTCTCTGATAAATTAGCACCTGACCTGGGGACAGAATGACTGATCTTTAGGAGATGGCCTCAAGTGAGAAAGTAGCTCCTATGGTCTTGTCAAGCTGCTTGACCCTGCCACTTACAGCAGCCTGAGCAGTGCTTACTGTAACCTGCCTCATCCTATCTCTCCTGGGTGTGATCTCATAGGGGCACTGTCCTTTGGACAAGATCTGTTGGTGCCAAGCATGGTAGATTACATAATGACTACCAGCATTTCATCTCCGGGAATGTCAGGAAACTCCTCAGCAAAACATGAGTGTGGGAAAGTTACTTAGAATACTGCCAGGGGCTTTGCAGTCTTACAATATCCCATAGCTACATGCTGAAACCATCAAGTTAAATTTCTTGTGGTGTTTGACGAATGTCAATTTTTCTATTGCAAGTGAATCTCTATCTCATTACAGAGAAGCCTTTAAAGATAAGAGTATCCTGAAGTATATGTAAGCATTACCTAAGTGTTCCAGTCCCTCTAAGTTCCAGTGTCAGTTCCACCCAATTGAATGCCCCTTGAGTATAATCTTAGTGCTTCACTTTGTTTGAGAAGGCCTGTTAATATTTGTCCTTCTCATTCATGAAAGGATTTTTGACTATTTTTTCTCATACATCTCTAATTGGCTATTTCCACAAATATTCGTTATTTGAGAATGTAATTTGTTGAATATTATGGTTCACATTTTGTTTGCTGTTTAGCAGTTTAAGTAATAAAACACTGACTTATTTTTCAGTACACATTGTCATTACAAAAATCACTGGTGATTCTATGCCAAGAAAATGTGGCATTGTAACTGAGATATCAATAAAAAGAGATATAGTCAAATATTGCTGTCCATTGACCCAGGAAAAGAGGCTAATTTGCTAAGATCTTTCTCTGTTTTTTTTTTTTTTTTTCATGCATGTACTTGGTAAAGGTTGTCAGTATGCAGCTCAGACTTGTACTGATCCTCCTGTTTTCAGCCTCCCCATAGGTGGGATTACCACACCCAGACTTGGTTGCAGGCTCAGTGTACCTGGAGGTAGGCCTGGTGCAGCATGTGGGACCTAGGATTGAACCCTGGTCCCTGCGCTTGCCAAAACAGGCACTTAGTCCACTGAGCTATTTTGCCAGTCCTAGGACTTTCTCTTTTAAATATTTGTTTTTAATCTTTCATTTATTTAATTGCTACAGGGTCTTGATACACAGCTTAGATTCATAGTTTTCCTCCTGTCTCAGCCTCCCTTAGTACTGGGATTGCAGGCATGCATCATCAGGACAGGTTTGTGTGGCTGGCATGCCATTTTTCATGTTCCAGGGCCAGCAGGGTATGTGGTAACAGGGATTAGGCTAAAGAGATAGGTCAGTGATCTACAGTACCTGCTTAGGCAAGCTTACGCTAGCAATCATGGACCACAATGGATCCCTGGCACCACATGCCATGCCAGCTCCACTTGTAAGGTGGGCTGAGCTGGCCACAAAAAATAAAAAAAAATAATGGAAAAAGAAAACAGGGATCAAACCTGGGTTCTTGCACTTGTCAGGCAGGTATTTAGACCACTGAGGTATCTCCCCAGCCACGTAGTCATTTTTTGATGTTTAAGATTCGGACTGCACGAAGAAAGAAATTATTTTTTAGAAAATAAAGCACCTAATACAAATCTACCCCTATACCTAACCTAGCTAACAATATTCACTACCGTTAATGATTGGATGTTCCATGAATCAATAATTGATGACAGTGATTCTCAGCTTGGGTTCTTCTTCAATTTGCTGGCCTCCAACACACGGTTCCAATGTCCCACTGACTACCAGCTTGGGGTTCAGACTGAAAAAAGACATTTGAGTATGTTTCTTACCTTGTGGGGGCTTCTGCTCAAATCACATCCAATCTAAGCAAACACATATGTTATTGCTTTTGTTTTCATAAATTATTCACCAAATACACCAAGGGGACAGCACACCATTGAAAGAATGTCTGTCTCTTAGTGAATTTCTTAAATCTTAGATATTATATTTTGAGATTTTATAGAAAGACCCAAAACCAAAATCTTGTGTTAATAAAGAGAAAAACTGAAAAACCAAAACTTCAGAATCAGTCCTAGTATATATATATATATATATATATATATATATATATATATATATATACTTCACATAGCTTCACATGACAGAAGACAAAGGCAAGATTCGTGTCTTTACTCTGTTTTCAGGTAAAGTGGCTATTTTAATCTTAATTTGCATTTTTTTGTGCAAGGTGTCACTACGCAGCCCAGACTGGTAGTGATATATACTCTCCCTCCCTCCCTACCCTCTCTCCTCTCCTCTCTCTCTCTCTCTCTCTCTCTCTCTCTCTCTCTCTCTATATATATATATATATATATATATATATATATATATTCCCAGTAGGAGTTAAATAGGAGATCTTGATCCAGGTATAGCTCAGTAGCACGGTAGCTGCCTACCAAGGGTGAGGTCCTCAGTTTGATTCCTGGTAAAATAAAACAAAACAAAACTCACAACCAACCAAACAAAGGCGACCTTTAGAAAGTGCCAGGCTTTGAGAGATAAGGAAGAAGATAACTGTACTGCTTATTTCTGCTGGGCTTCAGAGGGGAGCAACTGACGCTTAATTTTTAATTTCTTATAACTTTTTCCTTTACCAATTTGTTATGCTTATATCTGGTAATCTGAAAACCTACTCTGAAGATAATATTATGCAATATAGCCAACATTGTTCAATTCCTGTTATTTTGTTTGGTGAAGTTCGGTATCATTTCTAATGTTTTTTGTTTGTTTTTTACTGTTTTGCTTTCTCTTTGAAAAATTTTAAAAAATTTAAAAAATAGGAAGAGGTGGCCAAAGTCCAAGTTGAATTCAGCTATCAAACTAGTATGAGTTTCTGAACAAACTCCAGACACTGTATAACTCAATCAAACTTGCGACTGATTCCCCCTGCCACACACACACTTTTGAGTAGGATTTTTATGATCTAAGAGAGGGAGAAAGATTCAAAGCTAAAGAGCACATACTACATTCTGGTGTTCAGCTTATAACTGCCTTTCAAATATTTTTCTTCCGATAGAATACAGTAATTGCACACTTTAGAAATGTTATTTGTGAGCAATTTAGTTTGAAAACAAAGGCACAGTCAGCGAAATTTTGCACCTGTTTGCCAACTGTACACTGGCTGACAAACAACCGTGACTATCTTCCTGTGAATTGTAAAACAAATTAAGTTTGTAAACCAAGTTATCACTGTATTCATATAGATTCAGAATCCATGGTTATGAATGATAAAGAATAGATCATACCCTTATTGCTGTTGTAAAATTTAAGTGTAATTTTTCATGTTCTTTAATATATTTTAACAATCAATCCTTGAGTCATTTTTGTGTTAGAAAGTAAAAATATAAGGGCTGGCCAAATAGCTCAGCGGATTAAAAGATTAAAGCGTCTGCAAGCAGGCACAGAGGCCGAAAGTTCAATCTCCAGGCATGCGGTGTGTCCATCCTGTGTCCGCTACCTGACCCCCCCCACACACACACACAGCTGAGATGGGAATTGAGACTGGGCTTGGTGGCTCATGCCTGAAATTCCAGCTGCTGGGAGGCTGTAAACAGGTTGATCACTAGAACTCTGATCTAGTAGTAAGGCCCTGAACACCCTGTAGACCCTTCCCCAAAAAAAAAAAAAAAAAAAAAAAAGAGAAGGAAAAAAAGAAAGTAAAAATATAACTATGGAGTAGAGAAATTTCTTGGAAAAGGGTGAAAAAAAGCTGAGAAATGTAATGGAGGTCTTAAAAGAGAGAAAAATAAAGGCAAAGCACAGCCAATTGTTGCTTTACCTTACTCACTTTTGCCTCTTTAGGTTATTTTGTAAAGTTCACTAGTATATACTTTGTTGCTTTTAACTGACTCAAGAAGAGAGGTCTACATAAATTTTTTTTTCTTTTTCTTTTCATTCCTTTTGTACAGGAAATTGAACTCAGGACCTAGTGCTTGCCACTGTGAAACTGTACTAAACAACTATTTCCTGGCCCTAAATACTAATGAATTATATTCCTTGCTCTTTGACTTATGAGACCTCATCTTCAAGCTTATGCTGTTTAGAAGATTCTCTGCTCATAGTGATAATCATGAGATATAAAGGGCTTTTCCCTTGTTCTTAGATTTTTAGATACCAACTGGGATTTTATTATGGAAGAAAGATGGGGGATGCACTCTGATACAGCGTAAATAAAAAGGAGTGAAGATGGTGGAAAGGGCTAAACATGTGAGAGAAATCAAGTGTGCAATGTCTAAGCCAAAATGCTTGTGCCTTGGGACCTTGCAAGCACCGTGCTGGAAGCCATTTTAAGTAGATTCTCTAGTGGCCCATGTGCGGCTAGGAGAATTATAAGCAGCTGGCAAACCCTCAAATATTTAGCCTCATAGTTGACGGATTAACCGTGGAATGGGAAACTGTCCTTATGAGCTATTTTGGAAAGCAGCGGGAACCTCTGCCTAGGGTAGAATGGAAAAAGTAAAGCATTCCTGGCTTACTGCACTTGAACAGAGTAAAAATAAACACAAAAAGTGAGTGTTTATTTTTTTCTTTTGTAACTCTTGATGTTCCTAACAAATAAGGTTGTAAAAGTAACTCTTGCCAGTGAAATATGAGCATGTTTTTCATCTTTCTACCACTTTTATGACTTTTTTTCTATACAGCAGCAAACAGACATTCCATGTTGAACTTGAGCAACAGAAGGAAGTGGTCTGAGCCATAAAGCTCCTGAAAGCAGCTGTCTCCTGTCAGCCTACATCAAATTTTCTCTGGAAAATAAACTTTTGTTGCCTTTTTTTTTTTTTTTTTTGGTGGTTTGCTCAATCCACCCTGGGGGCAGGGCTGGCGCAGCATGTGGATGTGGTGCAGGGCACCAAACCTCAGTCCCTGTACACTTGCCTAAACTTGGCTAAGGAGGTGTTTTAGCCCAGTGAGCTATCTTGCTGACCCAACTTTTGGTGTCTTAAGACAGTTATATTTTAGAATTAAAATGTGAAAACAAATTAAGTAGGAGATGAGAAAATTTTCATCTCTAGTTTTAGTTATATGGTGAATCAAAATATCCTTATCAGATTTAGAAACTTTCTCAATGTTAATAGAAATTTTTTGTATCTTCAAACTAATGTTTTTACCCCTGCTTTGTATTTGTAACATTAGTCATAATTTTAGTAATCTTGTTTGTAACTATTTGAACTCCTACAAAAACAATGTAATGAAGTCATCATTCAACAATAATGTAAATCAGAATGAAGCTTCAATAAAATCTCAGAAAAGACTAAAAAAAAGACAGTTATATCTTAAGTTTTTCTGTTGCATCAGTTCCAAGATACTTTATCTGAGAAATATATGACCTCTCTTTTATTGTTAGAAAAGTTTAAGTTTAAATATTTAATG
>PVKN010041207.1:0-10589 GCA_004027915.1 Capromys pilorides
TCCTTCCTTCCTTCCTTCCTTCCTTCCTTCCTTCCTTCCTTCCTTGCTTCCTTCCTTCCTATATTTCTGCATCTCTTTCTTCTTCTTTTTCTTTTCACCCTTCTCCTCTCCTCCCCTCCCCTCCCCCTTCACTTTGCTTTGCCTAGCTTCCTTTCCCTCCCCTCCCCTCCCCTTAGCTTCCCTTTTCTTTGTATTAAGAATTGAACCTAGGGGGGCCGGCGAGATGGTTCAGTGGTCTAAAGCGCCTGCTTGGAGGGCTCAGGCAACTGCAGGGACTGCAGTTTGATCCCCGGCACCACATGCTGCGCCAACGCCACCACCAGGGCAGGCTGAGCCAGCCACAAAATGAATAAATAAAGAAACAAACAAACACAACAAGCAAACAAATAAATAAATAAATAAATAATTAAAAAAAAAAAAAAGAATTGAACCTAGGGCCCCACGCAGACTGGCAAGTGCTCTATCGCTGAGTTACATCTCCAGACTTTTTGCTTAGATTGTATTTTGTGAAAAGGTCTCAGGTAAAGTTACCAAAGTTAACTTCTGATTTGTGATTCTCGCACCTCAGGCTCACTAGTAGCCAGGCTTACAGGAGGGTGCTGCCTCAGCTAGTTTATTTCTTTAATTAGCTGAACTCCTGTCTCATGTACCACCCTCCTCCTCATGCCCTTTTCTTTCCCCTCCCCTCTCCTAGACTAGATCTGGTCCGTTTCAGTATAACTCTCACATTTATTACTTTATCTAGCCTCCATCTTCTTCAATTTATGATACAAAAAGATTCAAGGCCATCTTCTTGAAGAAACCTGTTACTGTGCCAAACCCTCAAGTTTGCCTTTGTCATTTTTTCTTTCTAATCCCTGATGCCAGGTTTACTACATGATGGGGTGTATAATCCATTACACTCACACAACATTTTCAAATGGAACACAGCACTACTTCACAGTGAAAAGGAACATTAATAAGGCAGTGCTCTGTATATCTGGACAACTATTTATGGCTGTTGAAAGTTGAGATTCTTCATCAAAATAAGGACCAGTAACTGCTGCCCGTTTAAAGTTTGCATTTGTGGTCTCTCAGGCAGACTCTTGGTATGTATCTCATGATGGAACAGGCCAGTTTTCTAAACCCTCCAAAATGATATAATCTTAATTATTTATCTGTTGGAAAAGGAATCAAAAGGTGAATTGCCTAATCCAAATTATTGTAACTTCTCATTTGTGAGATTGATTGATTGATTGATCTATTTTGGTGTGCAGCTATTACATCTTTTTACACCAAATTTTAAGCAAGTTTGCATCTCCTGAGAGTATATGCATGCCTATTTCTGAAGGAAAGATTTGGTTATAGACTCAACTGAAAAGTAAGCTCTGTACAGAAAATTTCTCAGTAGTAACATATTCAGTGAAACACCATTGAGGTGAAAATAGGTCTGATGTTGCTCCCTGACATTGATATTTTTCTCCAGATTGTGGATTTCCAAAGCTTCCAAAGATCTTCTTTCAATTTTAAGCATGGTTCATGTTCTAAAGCCTTATTTATGTTTCATCTAGAAGGTTTTGTGATTTCATTCTTAAAAATTTTAAACTAGAGACTAATATTTGTAATTATGAGACTTTTTGACTTAAAAATTTAAGATTCATTAGGATCAGCCAGATAGCTCAGCAGATTAAATCACCTGTGTAGGCAGACACAGGTACCAGAGTTCGATCCCAGGTTTGCCTTGCCAGACTCACCTCTAGAGCACGCTAAGAGGGTAATTGAGACTGGGCATGGTGGCGCAAGCCTGTAATCCCAGTGCTTGGGAGTCTGATTACGTGTCCGATCTGTGTAGTGAGACCCTGTGGACGCCCTAGACCCTGTACTAAATGCATTAAAAAAAAATGAAAGATTCGCAACAATTCCAAACACTAGACTCAGCTTATTAGCATCATCCTGTGCATGAAGATGCTCGCCTAGTAGCCCAGAGCTGAGGCGTGCTGCAGCAAGGGTCTGATCCAGACACTTGGCCTCCTGTGCTCATGGACTTGGCCACTGTGCTCAGAGCTTAATCACACTTATTCTTCACAGTCCACAAGCACAATGCAGCTACTACATTGAATGGAACAGTTTTGGTTTCCGTTTAGATTACAATCTAATCTTCTTGCAATGATACTGATAAACCATCTACTCATACAACCAATTATATCTCTGTTGAAGAATTATTTTCTTAGACTCAATACTTTCCAAAAGCAGCAGAAAGCATCTGTTATTCGAGCATTTTCTTTATGCAAGAAGCAAAGTGTTGTATTGATTCTTACTTAACTTCTAGAACCAGAGAAAAACTGATTGGAAATTGTAGAAATTAGTGCACGCATCCAATTAACAGAGAAAATAAATGGTTAATTATGTTAATGCATAGCTCTCTTGGTAACATGCAGATGTTACAAAGTAATTGAAGAAATAATTTCTATATCCCCAACTGATGAAATGTACTCACCACTAGTTGTTTTCCACTGCCACACGCATAAGGATTTTAATTTATTGGACTGTAGGGGTTGAAACTGAGGAGCCAGTATGAGAAGTCATTCCATTAAATGGAAGGAAACATCTTTTTATCACATTCGTCAGCTCCATCAGCTGTAGTTTGGGTTTCGTCATTAGCTTTTATACTGAAAAGCAAGTGAGAGTTACTATGCCATATCTATGCGTTTAAAACGATCATTTCTAGTGTTTGAAGCTATGCTTGTCGTTATTACAAAACTCATGCTCCACAAAACACAACTGAGATTCCCTAGGCACGTATCAGAAAATGGGCTATGTGGTTAGTTCTTTCATTTCCCAAGAGGTGATTAGAGGAGTAAGGAATAGAAACAGGGAAGGCTTAGCAAATCCTTTTAGTTCCCACTCCCATCTCCCTTTTTTGCCTTTAAACTGATCATTTGCTAGCATCTGATGGGTAATAGGATGAAAGTTTTCAATAAGGCCTGGTGGGAATATGTATTTTCAGACACAACATGAGAGCGTGCCAGCCACAGTTCGTAATGGGATTAACAAAGCGGCCTTGGATCTGCTATCAATCTTCCTTGTTACTGTCATAGAACTTTTCAGGACTGCTCCAGAAACTTTACAATAGCTGAATGCATGTTTCACATACAGATGGAAAAGTGCCCTGGGCAGTTTAGTACAATTTATTAGGCATCCATTTTTTGAATTTCTTGCTTCTGAGTCACCATTGCAGCTCTGACATTTTCATTTCACAAGACCTCTTACTGTAATCTTGGCATGGTGAATAAATTAGGCCATCATTCCATAGCCATATGTATTGCATTTGAAAGTTTTATCAGAAACAGTATCTTTCACAGAAATTAACATGAAATTAAAAGATAAAAAGTTAATTCCATCCTTTTTGAACCACATTAATACCCAAGGCTAAGAGATATTCTGTTTTCAATTTTAATTGTTTGTAGCTATAAAAGGATATAAAAGGATATTTTTTCCTTGAGATTTTTTTGTTCTAATTGATGCATTGCTTGAGCAAAAAAGGTAAAACAACTTTGTAAGTTATTATTTGCAAAATATTGTATATTGTAAATGACAAGATGCAAAGGCATCATTTAAAGTAGTTCTTAGATTGAGGAAATGTTGGTTTGTGTATTTGTTATTTGTTTAAAACACAGTCATGCAAGGAAAAAACAGGGGTTTCCTCTGACCACACACATTGCAGAAAAGCAGTTTAGTATGTATCACTAATAGCTGTAGTTGGGTTTATTAAGCCCAAAGTTGCGCATGCTCAACACAAGCGAGGCATATTGTGGTTTACGTAGGAATATTTTATGTGTTCTTGGGGCCAGATATGGGTGAATTTGTCAGGCTACAGTAAGAGCAGAAAAGCAAGGGCTTAATTTTCAGGAGGAAGTTAATGGCCCATTGACAATTCATGGGCCCATTTCATAGGTGAAAAGAATGAGCGCACTCATTTATTTTTGTATGTATGATTTAAGATTTTAGGAGGAAGTAACCTAGCAAGGCATAAAATGTAATCTGGGATAACATTGAAAGTGCCTTGTAGCTGCAAGCTTTAAAAAAAAAAAAAAATTATAACTTTAACATTGTGATTTGTCACATCTCCTTTTTACCCAGCATTGTCTTTTCTATTCATTTCAGTCTCTCTTTAAAAAACTCTTAGCAGGGGCTAGGGAGATAGCTCAGTAGAATAAACACTTGCTTGGCAAGTGCAAGGTCATGAGTTCAATCCTCAGTACTGAAAAAAAAAAAAAAAAAAAGCTCTTAGCGTTAGGTAGAAATTATTTGTACACAGGAACTGAGTTCAATTCCTGGTTCTAAAAAGGAAAAGAAATTTTTCTGTAGCTCCAGTCCCAGCCATACTATTCGTGGTTTTGTATCCCAAAGAAATCTAAGTCCTTTGAGTCCCAAACAGAAAATGAAACAAGACACACGCAAAAGACATTGGGGGGGGGGAGGGAGGCGTGCGGGAGGATAGCTCAACAGCAGAAGCACGTTCCAGAAAAGCTCAAGGTCCCAAGTTCAATCTCCGGTTCTGCAAAAATAAATAAATAAATAAATAAATAAATAAATAAATAAATAAATAAATAGATAGATATAGATAGATCGATAGACACATACATACATACATACATACACACACACATACAGTTAACACTATTGATGGCTAATGAAGTAAGCAAGTGGACTAAACATCTGCTTAGGCAAGCCCAGGGACCAGGATCCCATCTCCAGCACCACTCGCTGCACCAGCCCTGCCCTGGGGCACAATGAAGCTGCCACCTAGACTACGTGTGGTGTTGCACACCTGTAATCTCACTGCTGGGGAGGCTAAAAATAGGAGGATTACTTTGAGTTTGAGCTGTGTAGCGAGACCCTGTACCAAATACATAAGTACATTAAGGTTTACATTTATGAAGAATAGAAAAGAAATACACTCTGAAGAGTGATATGAGGCCATTAGGAAACTGACAGAAGCCACAGGTTAATAGTGGGGGGGTCTTTTGTACTTCCCATTCTTAATTTACTTTTCTCCCTTGAGAACCAGGCATTTGGGATGGTTGTCCTATCAGAAGCTCCCTTGGACTTATGTCCACTTAAAGTGTCCTATCAGAAGCTTGCTTAGTTTCACAGCCAACTATAAATAAGAAATTGCACATCACAGTTTCTTACTGACTTCGGGTGCAGGGTTTGGATGCATTGTTCTGTTGGGTGTGTTCTGGGTCTTCTTGAGCTACAGGTTACATCCACAAAGCTCATCTGACTTTGTCCTGGCCTAATCTCCTATATCAATAGACAGAGAACTGAAGTTTTAAATGCCAAAGGTCTCAACAAAGATCTTCCAGTTTTGATCAGTTTTCTTCTGGGTAGACTACACAGCACTTTCTTGGACCAAGGTCCAAAGGGGTACGCAAGTGTCTTTTTGAACCTATCAAAATTCAAAATCCCAATATGGAGGGGAAAGAAGATTAAGACCTGGCGCGAAGGATTTGATGTTTCTTTAATGAGATGACAAAAGTAAACAAGATAAAATTTTAGATGAAACAAGGAAGCAGATGGACACCATTTCATTTGACAGTAATTGTGTACATTGTGTAGGAGGATGGAGTAATTTCAACATGTAAATGGGAGCTTAGACTATATCTAAGGAGATTTGAAGGAAGTCTGAGTGAGAACATTTTGAACTTGAAAAATTCCATAAACCACTGGAGCTCATTAAGGGAAGAAATGAAAATTTAGTTGATAGTGACATAGACCTAACGGGCTTCCATAGCTTGGGAGTGCAGAGCAGCCAAGCAGTCTCTTTCTCAATAGTTATCCTCCATAATTCTCAGAAGTTTAGATACAGGATTGTGGAACTATGGTGAAGCTGGTAAGCAATCAAGACCACGGAGATCCTGGATCCAAGTAGAAGTATGGCAGGGGACACATCCCTGGCTTCCTTAAAAAATGGACAAAATTCAACTCATGAGAAAAGAAGAGATCCCAGGACATAAGGAAAAATGAATGCAAGAAAACTTCAAACATCATGACCTTGAAAGATGGAGAAATTAGAAAAAGAAGACCATGCATGTGGGCCTGTTTATGCCATAAATATTGTATCACCGCCAAAATTCATAGATGTGAAAATATCAAAGCATATTTGAATATGAAGGGATCATATTTAAATGATTTGATCCTTAGTTTTAAATGTTATACATATTTACAAAGTTCCAGCTGTAATTATCAAGTACGTGTTGACTATTAATTTCACTCAAATGACATTTGAAGGGTGAAAAATAATCCTGAGGCACCTGCTTTTTTGCTTTTGGCTTTTGTTTTACTTTTTTTTTTTTTTAACCAAGGTATGAAAGCACTCAAAGACATTCTTTACTGAAGAAAAATGTTTCCAAATTAGTAGCTGTTAGGTCTATGGGTGGTTTTCATTACCAAGAAGGGGCGGAATCAGACATTCATTGTGCTTTTTAGAAATAATAAAGTCACCCTCCCTTTTAACAATATCTTTTCCTTATTTTGTCCCCCTCCAATAATTTCGGTTATTAGGTCTGGTCTTATGCATATTAATGACCATTGAACAAATAATTTCTTTTCTCTTCATCTTTGTCTTTCTTTCCCTCTGACACTTTAATCCTACTGACGTCTTTCAACACAGTATAAAAACGTGTTGCATTTTCCCAGTTTCCTGATTTCTGAGTACTATGGCAACGGATGCTAGTTGACTTAGTGAAACTTGAAAATGTCACATTGCTCTTGTCTTTGATGAATGCGCATTCATGAATATAGCTCTATGCAAAAGCAATTAAAAGCAGTCTTAAAAGGCACCCGAACCAAAGTCACCCTGGGGAGATGCTCCCCAGGTGGTGCATTCAAAGCAAGCCTCTCCTGGTGGTAAAAACACAAGTCTTTTTGTCTCAGAGAATGATTAGCAATCACTTTTAGAAATCTGTCTTATGAAACACAATGATTTCTGTAAATAAATCTTAATTCCAAATCACTGAATTCATTTAGAATGCTTTTTCCCCCCAAACTAGTGGAATCCACCAAAAAGATAAAGTGAGAAAAACAAAGAGGCAAATTATATAAAACAGGCATAAATTAGCAATAAAGTGATTTTATAAAACAAGCACACACACAGACCCACAGACACACACACATACACGTACGCACAGAAACTAAACTGTAACTTACTTAACAAAGCTTGTAATACAAAAAGTTAAGTCAAGATGATTTGTGGTGTAAGGACAAATATTTGCCTGTCAAGCAGAGATTGATTCTATTTTTAACAATCTATCCTCTAAATGTCTATCTAAAATTATAATAAAATCTAACCAAAATATTTGATATTTCTCCAGTAAGAATGAAATCAGTAGTAAATGAGACAAAGTCTTAGGGAGAACTAGGAAGTTAAGGAGCAGAGTTTTAATTAACATTTGTAGTGCACATGGTATGGGTGGCTTAATTTCAAAATGTAAAAGGGAGCATAATATTGAATAAGTGCTATTTTTATATTTCAACAGAAATAATTTTGACCATTTTTAATCTAAAAATAAGAATTTTGAAATGTTCCACATACTACACTTCTTTTTTCTTCTGTATATAGGACAGGGCCTAGAGAGTCTATAGGGTCTCACTATGTAGATTGGATAGTAGTGATTCTCCTGTTTTCAGCCTCACAAGTGCTGGGATGACATACGCACCTAGACCAGTCTCAATTGCCATCTCAGTACACCCCACCCAGAGACTGGCATGAAAGGCCAGGGTTCAAATCCTGGCAGCTGCACTTTGCCTAAGTAGGTGCTTTAGTCTGCTGAGCTATCTGGTGGGCCTGTCATACTATACTTTTTGATACCACAAGTAAAATTTCAAATTTGATTTCATGTGGTGGGTCACAAAACACAGATTTGCTAAAAATACTGCACACATGTTTTGAAACTGTTTCATTGCTACTTTACCTTTTTTTCTCATTAAAATGAATGAAAAATTAAAAATGAAAGCACTGCATCCAATTATCTTTAGAGTATGTATTACAGATGTATAAACAACATGAATGAATTTCACATTTAGATTTAGGTCCTATCTCAAAGATATATCATTATGTATGTGTCAAGACTGTCAAACTATTCATATTTTTAGACATATTGATCATGAAACTAGAAGAAATTTTAAAAATCTGCTTTCCCACACAAACACAAGATTCCCTAGGTGACCATAACTCAAGGCCAAGTTTTCAAATGGGCTTGACTAATAAATTTTTCTCATAAAAATGCAACTAGAAACAAAATAACATAAATGCTTTTTTTTATGCTTTTAAAAGCTAACTTAATGTAAATTAAAAGACTTTAGTGGAAAATAAAGCCTTCAAATATTATGGCTAATGTGTTATACACAGGTTTTATTGTTGTTTTTTATTATTTTAAATCTTCTTTGGACAGACTTTGACTGTGGTGTCCTGTGTGGGCTTGCCTGAAAAGCCCTCCCTTAGCCTTGCAAATTGCCAGCATTCTACCTGTGGGTACCACATTGAGCTGATTCTAAAGTCACTATAAGTAGCAGTTAACTGGAGAATATCAAGTTTGAGAAATAAATAAAGTTGATTCTGGGACATATGAATTATTTAGTATACCTCATTAATTTATATATTTAGAAGACATACAATTATTAGTCATCTTTATACAAAGAGGAAGCATTTTTGATAGGTATTTTCCAGAAATAAGAAAATAGCTGTGTGTATAGTGAGTCAGAATAGTTCTGTATGGTGGATAGCCTAATATTACTTTTAGAATACTAGTTCCTCTATAAAATTCTTTCAGTTTAAGGCTAATTTGAGTAACTTTTAAATGCTCTAAAAGCAACTATCAACATTTAAGTATAAAAGCAGTGCACTGCTATTGATGGATTAGAACATAATGACTTTGCTGGAGACCAAAAAAAGCCTAAAATAGTAGGTTAGAAATGAAAACCCTTTTTCACTGTATTTACACATGTGGTTGTGATCCATTAATACACAGAATGAAATGATTCATTATCCAGGCTCTTATTTTACTCAAGTTTTTGTGGGAAAAGACAAATATTTTGAGGTCTTGCCAAAATCACTCTTTTGTCATTAAGCAGAATACGCATGACTCTTGCAAATGGTCTACCACTGAAGTGGCAGTCATGAGATATTTGTTGGATCATTTAGTCAACATGGATGAAAAAAATATTGTTCTTATCAATCCCTTGTCTTCTCCAAATCTTCTAACATTATTCTATGTCTCTCCTAGATCTTAGTGGACAACTGATTTGCCCCAGCTATCTTATTGGTTCAATATTAAGACCAAATAAATTAGATCCCTTCCCCTAGCTGAATGTCATAGGATTAACTGATAATCAGAAACGATTAACTAATTGGTAATTGGTGCAAACCTGATGATCAATTCGGGGCTCTTTCTGTAGAATACTCTTGTTGTTTTCCTTTGACATTGTATCCCTTTGCAATTTACAGCAAATACAGCAAGTGGTCAGTTAAGTGTAAACCGTGCTTGCTCTTCTCCTGCTCAATTTTTCTTTCAATCCTCTTCTTTTGTTTACCAATTTTGTACCACTTTTGACTTAAAAATAAAAAGCTTAAGCTGACTTTGAGACCTCAGTTGAATCATGTAATGATGGAAGGCATCTCTAACAGTAAATTAGAGTTGAATACGGCTCGCTGTAGAGTTCTTGGGAGAATTATATTGGATAAGGAAATGGAAAATCCTTCATAAATTGTAAGAATCACAATAAGTCGGTAATATCTCAAGTGGTTCCTTCCATTGTGGTTTGTTTATTACTTTTGTAGACTTTCTTGCAGTTCTGCTGAGTAACACCTGCATTTTACAAAGCTGTTCAGCCTTGCTCATGCGTGAGCAGCAGGCAGATGTAACATTTCACTCAGAAGCACTGAGGAACCGGTGTCACTGCTGTCTACTCCTGCTTTTTCATTTTAACCAGTTGCTTATTGAGAGGGATAACTTCACACGAAAAATGACTGGACTTTTATCTATTATGCATCCACAAAGAATATTTAAAACGCAGTCCTTTACAAAATGATGTGGGTTATTTATATCTTCCCGTATGCCTTCTGTCTTAATGGCAACACAGTGTACGATATTTTATAACCCTGTAATTTCCATTATCAGTTTGCAACTCTGCATTTTTTTCTTTGTTGACTCATATATTTGCAAATTATTTATTCATCCCCAGATGTATCCACACAGTTGAAAGAGAAGAATAATGCTGGGGCTGAGCCTGAGTAAAAGTGGCTCAGTAAAAGGTGCATAAATCTCTCTCTTTTCTCCCCTTGTCTCCAGTTACAGTACGCCAGAGTTTTAGGAGCAACTTTGAAAAATACTGAAGGATTCTTTCTGCAAATTATAGCTCCACCGTGCATACTGTAATGCCACCTCTCTGCCAGCTGCTGCAAATCCCACCTTGCTTTCTTTTTCAGGAAGTGTTTCTCACTTTGTTGTAAATACTTATTTCTCAATACTTTAGGTGATTTCCCCTGAAAGCTACAATACTTCTTCTTTGGATTTCATTTGTCTTTAAAAATGTAGCATTTCACATGA
>PVKN010041208.1:0-10589 GCA_004027915.1 Capromys pilorides
TAAATAATGGGGTAATAGGAGGAGGAGGAGGGGGAGGGGGAGATAGAGGGGGAGAGGAGGAGGAGACTGACACATAGAACTCTGCACTTACTTCCCCTGAGTGCCTCTGTAGTTGTTTATATTGCTGAAATTCCATAAGTCAATGAGGTTTTGTCAAAAGTCTTAGGCCCTGCTATGCCATTTCTTGATTCTATGCTCTTAAGCAAGTCACTTGGCATTATACTTTATTTTACTATCTCTAAAACAAGAACAGAATCCATCATACCTTCCTTATAAGGCTCTTGGGAGGTACAAAACATATCCAATATATGAAAATTCTTTTGATGACTGCTATGCAATTTTAAGCCAGTGTTGTGATTATTACTCTACAAAATAAATCTTATATCCCAAGCCCTCAATACAGTAAGATTTAAGTTTAACAGAGAAGATATAGATATCTAGCAAAAATGAAAGATATTTAACAATATTTTCAGTAAGCATATTTTTTCACCTACCAGCATTCCATTAAAAGTTATCCTAAAGAATAACCTATTTATACATGTAGAGATGCTATAATTCACCTGCGTTAACTCTAATGGACATTTTGTTATCAGATCAGCTGTTCTTTGGCAGGATGGTGAGCAGCAGCATGTTAGAACAACCTTTACATTGTGAGTCCTTCTTCAACATTCAGTCAAGAACAGCTAATCAAAAATAAGAACTATTTTCACTAAAAAATGTTAGCAAATATGCAAGAGTAAGTTTACTGGAAGACATAAACATACTAGTATATACACTGCTCCCCAAACCCTCTCCAATGCTTCACTACTGACATTTTGCACTCAGAAGGTATGATGAGTTCCTTTCTCCTCTTGGAGTGTGTGGGGCTCTTCGTTCCAAAGAAAGTACTCAATATTTCATAACCTGCCTTAGTCTAAGTAGATGATGTATGGCTTTTAAAAAATTTCCAACAGACCAAACACATCAAAAGACATAAAATTCTGCTAAAGTTCTTCCTTTCTTCTGTATCTCAAGTCACCTTCACATATGCACATGGCCATTCCATCCTCAAAGAAATCCAACCACTGAGTTAGCCCTTACCAAATCCAAAGACACCTTCTCTTCATTAACCTCTGTGATGAGTAACTGTGTGGTTCCCCTGGAAACCCTTCGACTTCTCTCCTTGTCACTAGATGGTCTGTGCTTCTATGAAGCCTGTAGTTACCTTCTCATATGTTCTTTCTTAGGGATCTTTCTCTCATGATATTCCCTTTCTATGTTACGCCCCTGGTTCTTAATATTGTACATTGGAGTTAATTCCAGCAGCATGGATTCTGATTCAGTGGGGTTTTATGAGGGTTTCAGATAAGATTTTCAGGGTTCCTCAGGTGGTGCCTATATACGCAGCCAGGTTGAGGACGACCAGCTCCTACATACTGTCTGGGTGATTTCTTTCACTGTCAAGGCTGATAGCTTAAATATTATAAACTTTGGGCCTAGTTTTTGTTAAACTCCATTCATACAGTCATATTTTCAATTACTTTCTAGATAATTCTAGGGGCTCGAAACTATGAAAAGCATAACAAGTGCTGACTCAACCAGAGTATGTTTTCACATCAATTTCTCTATAAATGATCTTCCAAGTTATCCCCTCTTTAAACAATGGGATTAGGAATTAGATATTGAAATTGGGTTTAATTTCTCCTTTACTTTCTAAGATTTTCAGCATTACATGAGGTGTGTGTAGGCACAATACACAACACTCTACTTTTAGAAAAATTAATGAAATGCTATAACACATTTGAAATAAATGACTTTTCACAAAAGGCAGTTTGCCTGGGTGTTACTTGCTTAGCTTACAGAAATCAATCAAGTAAGTTCACTTGCAATTTTTGTAATTTTAATGAACCAAGCTAGTAATGCAGTCAATAAAAGTCTTTTGTTATAAAGGAGGAAAAGGACTTTACATTTAGACACAGCTCTGATTCCCAGCCCTCCCACAAATTGTGTTCATAGCCTTACACAAGTTATAATCTCCTGTAATCAGAATTTTCTCCATACAATAGGGAGGCCCATCCTTCAGGGGTTGTAGAATTTAATAAGATACAGAAAGGAAAGCACTTGAAGTAGAGAGAGTCAATATATTTCATTTTCTTTTCCATACAGGAGCTGGAGCTCAAAGACATACCAACATAAATATGTTTTAATTGCTTTTAATTCAGTCTCCATTGGTATCTCTATTAAGAGATAGATATCTTTAAAATCACAGTATCAATTAGGAACAAATAAACACCTACAAGAAATCTTACTTTCAAATTACAGCTACAGAGACAACTGAAGTTGGTTAGGCATATGCATTTCAGAAAACTGTCCTGGGAGTAGAACGTCCCTTATTGACAGCCACAATTCCTGCTAGTATAGAGGGTGCCATTGTTCTAGCTTACATATCTGAGGACTGGTTTCCAGAGCTTGCAGTAGGATGGTCAGGTGTTGAGAGATCAAGCCAATAGTTAGGTCTCTTGGTTCTATTGACACTTATGGTTTGGCACAGGATTCTTAAAATACTAACACAATTTTATTAGTGAAGGTGAGTTATTATGGATTCAATTAAGAATTCCAGGACTGTAACATAGTGACTCTATATTGTATGTTCCCAGAAAAGGTATATAAAACTGCATGATTTAAGAAACAACAGTTGTATGGTTCCTAGATGCATGGTTTTACAGTTTCACTATTGCTGCTATTTTATGAACGTCAGAACTATTGGCTGTGTAAGTACTGTCAGGCACAGAGAAATTTTGCAGCAAAGCAAGGAGATCATTTTTCAATGGCTTGGACTACTCCAACATTCAACAATCCTCATATTTCAAAGACTTTCCATTACCTCTCCCCAGTACTTTATTCTCCAGCTTATGTTTGCCTTTTACTTACATCACCAGCAAAGATAGAATAAAATGTATTAACATTCTCACTGGGTTACCTAATTCTACCTCATTATGAAGCATGGGACATATCAGAATTCTCAATTTAGTCTTGATTTTCCATACCTATCTTTTCACCTTTGCTCACTAGGCTCCATATTTCTCATTAAAACAATAAAATCTAGGCTTCCTAAAAGATTCCAAAACTCCCCATTCTATTCTCATATGAAAGAGAATACAAAAAGACGCCTGATTTATATACGATATTTATAGTAATTTTTCATGATTTAAAAGATGCAGACAACTACAAACACACTCAGCCACCCTATCTTTGACAATGGGGCAAAACAAGATGACTCAAAGAAAGCCTCTTTAATAAGGGATACTGGAAAGACTGGCTTTCCACATGGCAAAGACTAAAACTAGATGCACATTTATCACCACGCACTAAGCTAAGATCAAGATGGATCAAAGATTTAAATATTAAAACAGAAATATTAAATCTACCAAAGGAGAAATTAGGTAAAAATCTTAAAGACACAGTGGTAGGTAGAGTTCATGAACAAAAACCAAACTACATGGGACATATTTCAAAGAAACAATAATTGGGATTTCATGTTTTTTAAGTTTCTGCATGTCAAAAGAAATCATCAACAGTAAAAGGAAAATCCATGAATCAGGAAAAAAAAAATCAGATGACTGTCCCTCAAAGGACTTCTCTCTAGAACATATAAATAATTAAAATCAGGCCCTGAAATTCAAAGACAAATTCCAAAAATGGACATCTCAAATGAATAAGATTTGTCACATAAAGAAATACAGTGGCAAATAAATACATGAAAAAATGTTCAACAACATTGGTCACTTGAGAAATGCAAATTCAAACAACACTAAGATTCCATTTCACTCTAGAAAGAATGGGTAACATAAAGAGGTCAAACAATAACATGTTAGAGGGGCTGTGGGGAAAGAGAAAATGTTCTCCTTTGTTGGTGGGAGTGTAGACTGCTGCAACCACTGTGGAAGTCAGTGTGGAAATCCCTAAAAAACTAAGATTAAGGCCAGACTAAAATGCCTCCTTAGACAGAGTGCAGCAGCCGAGTTTTGATCCCCAGCATACTAGCGTGGCCCTGCCTGCAGGCCACGCTGACACAGAGATTGAACCTGAGTGTGGTGGCATACACCTGTAACCCCAGCACTTGGGAGGCTGAACATAGGAAAATCAATGAGTCCAATCTACATAGTGAGACCCTGTAGAACCTGTGCTAAGTACAGAAAAAAACCCTAAAAATTAAGATCAGAGGTCCCATTCAGCCCAGCTATTACTCTCTTGAGTACTTTTTTTCCCCAGAAGAAATAAACATATCATAGCACAGTGATATATGTGTACTTATGTTTATAGCAGCAGTATTTGTCAAAACTAAACATTGGAAATAATCCAAATGCTTGTCAACTGAGGAATGAATAAAAAAGATGTGGTATTTTTATGCAATGGAGTATTACTCAGCTGTTAAAAAGGTAAACTCAATGCTTTTAAAGGTAAATGAATACAGCTAGAGACTATACTCATAAATGAAACAAATCAGACTAAAATGTGTAAATATATTTTCTCACTGGTACAAAAACCTAAAGGAGTACATAAAATCTTAAAGATATGATAGATACTGTGAGAGGGAAAGAATTTTTCTTTCTTTCTTAGAGGGGGAAAAAATCTATTGAAAGGGAAGGAACAACTGAGATGAGCAAAACCACAAACGAAAGAAAGAAAGAAGGAAGGGAGGGAAAAGATCTATCTGTTATCTATCAGATAGATACACACATGCAAGATAGCTTGGAAAATTGTACTGCTGATTTCTTTTGATCTGTTGAAAGGAGCAGTTAATGCTTAAACTTTTTTCTTCTCCTTTTGAATTTCTTATAACTTTTCTGACCAATTTTGCATGCTTATAACTGGTAATCTAAACAACTAATTTGAAAACAACATCATGCAATGTAACAACTACTGTTGAAGTCCTATGATCTTGTTTAGTGAAACTCTGAATAACTTCTTTTGTTTTAATGATTTGTATCTTCTTTTTAAAAAAGTTGTTTAGACACCTGCCATTGTGACCAGCTGCGTGGGGACTATGGTCTCATGGCAATCAGGTAAAGACAATCCCAGCGTGGTCCATCCCCCAAACTCCAGCTGCAACTACACCCACCATCCCGACAGACCTCACTGTAACCAGGCGAAGACTCTTCTAGCCCCATGTCCACTAACTGGGGCTATGACTCAACCCACAGTCCTGACCCATGGGGCCTCGCAGCAGCTAGCTGCCCAAGCTCCCACCAGCAGCCAGGCACAGCTGGAGGGGAACAAGCTTAGTGGATCCAGACCAAAACTTCCATAGGCGCATAACTTCACAAAAGAGCAGAGATCACTGCTATACAAAATGATAAAGACAAGGAGTAAGATGAAATCTCAGATCCTGAGACCACCTGGAACTGAAACAGGAGACACTACCACGGAAGAAAATGGGAATCATGCAGCAGAAACCTCTGAATTGATAGCATCTGATGTAGACAGACAAGTGCAGAAATGTATAGAGCAACTCAGATCAGAGATAGCATCTGAATTGAAAAAAGAAATGCATGAATTAACAGAATCTGAAGTAAAAAAACAACTGAATGTATAGAGGAAATGAGAACAGAAATAACTCCTGAAGTAAAAAAAAGGCATCTCTAAATTAATGGCATCTAAAGTAGGGGAACAACAGCAGAAAGTTAAAGAGGAGAAGAGAGCAGAAATAACATCTGAACTAGAGAGAGAAAGAATAACTAGAATATTACTTAAAGACTTAAGTAATATTAAAGAAGACATTGATAAAAAATTAGAAGAGAATAGAAAAATGATGGATTCCCTGATTGAGTAATATAGGAAAGAAATAAATTGCATGAAACAGTTCCAAAGAGGCATACAAGAAAATAAAATCTCAATCACATGCTGGCAAAACCATATGAACGAAAGTGAAGAAGATAGTTTCAGATCTTGAAGACACAGTCGCAGCTAGTTGAAAGGTAAGAAAGGATCTCTTAAAAACAACGAGGACTCAGGAAAAAATAATTCAACAATTGCAAGATGATGCAAAAATGAACCATGTGAGATTAATAGAAATCAATGAGAAAGAAGGAGTGAATACAATTGATATAAAAAATATGGGCAGAAGTAATAGCAGAAAACTTCCCAAATATGAGAAAACAATTTGATATTCAGATCACTAAAGCATACAGAACTCCAAATGACGTCAACCCGACTAAAAACACACCCAGACATGTAACAGTCAAGATCCCAAAAATCCAGCAGAACAATAAAATATTAAAGCTGCTAGAGAAAAGAAAAGGATCACATTTAAAGGAAAACCCATCAGAATAACAGCAGATTTCTCCTCACAAACCATGAAGTCAAGAAGAGCATGGAGCAGAGTGCTTCAAGTCCTCCATGAAAACAAACAAATTTCAACCCAGACTACTATACCTGGCAAAACTCTCCTTCAGGTACGAGGGAGAAGTGAAATACTTCTGGGACAAGGGACAACTAAAGAATTTCATGACTTCAGAGCCAACACTACATAGTATACTAAAAAACATTTTAGAGAGGAACTAAAATGATGAGAACTCAACAACTAAAAACAGAAAGATTCCAACAAATAAAGCAACAAATTAAACACATGAGAAAAAATGATAAACAGTAGTAAATAAAAGTCATGTCAATCATAAGTCAATACATTTAAATTATAACCATCAAGGTTAATAGATTCAATTCCCCAATTAAAAGAAATAGACTGGCAGAGTGGATAAGGAAGCAAAACCCAATAATATGCTGCATATAAGAAACACACTTAACATAGATGCAAAAATCCTCAATAAAATCCTTGCCACTAGAATACAACAAATGACCAAGAAGATCATACACCATGACCAGGTAGGATAAATCCCAGGAATGCAAGGATGGTTCAATAGGAAAATATATAAATGAAATACAGTATATCAATAGAGCCAAAACCAAAAATCACATGATTGTCTCAATTTATGCAGAAAATGCCTTTGACAAAGTCCAACACTCATTCATGTTCAAGTCCTACAGAAAATTGGAATAGAGTGCCTCCTCCTCAAATAAAGTGCCTCAAACTGATAAAAGCCATTAATGACAATCTAACAGCTAACATAATTCTAAATGGTGAAAAAGTGAAGTCTTTTACTCTCAAATCTGGCAAGACAAGGATGTCCTTTATCACCACTCCTATTCAATATAGTTCTGGAATCATTATCTACAGCCATTAGACATTAGCTACAGCCATTCTTATTACTGGAATAAGCATAGGTAAAGAAGAAGTAAAATTATCACTATTTGCAGATGACATGATAATCTACTTGGAAGAGCCCCCCCCCCCAAAAAAAAAAAAACTCCACCAAGAAGCTACTAGAATTAATACACAAATTCAGTATCATAGCAGGTTACAAAGTCAACACACAAAAGTCAATAACACTCCTCTACACGGATAACAAACAAACTGAGAGAGAAATTGGAGAAACTGTACCTTTTGTGATACCATTGAAGAAAATGAAATACTTAGGAATTAACATAACTAAGGAAGTAAAAGACCTGTTCAATGAAAACTACAGTACTCTGAAAAAAGAGATCCTAGGAAATTTCAGAAAATGGAAAGATATTCCCTGCTTCTGGATAGGAAGCACCAACATTGTGAAGATGGCCATACTCCCTAAACTGTTATACAGATTTAATGCAATTCCTATCAATATACCATCAACATACCTCACAGACCTGGAGAAATCATCCCTAAAATTTATTTGGAGGCAAAAAAAATCCAGAATTGCAAAGAGAATTCTGGGCAACAAAGGGAAGGCAGGAAGCACCACAATTCCTGACCCAAAGTTATACTACAAAGTTACAGTAATGAAATCTGCATGGTATTGGCAAAAAATAGACCTGAGGATCAATGGAATAGATTAGAAGATGCAAGCAAATACAAACACACTCAGCCACCTTATCTTCGACAAAGGGGCCAAACATGTTTTCTGGAAGAAAGATAGCCTCTTCAAAAAATGGTGCTGGGAAAACTGGCTCTCTACATGCCAACAACTAAAACTGGACTCAAGTCTATCACCATGCACTAAACTAAAGTCAAAATGGATTAAAGATCTAAATATTAAAAGAGAAACATTAAATCTCCTGGAAAAGAAAGTGGGAGAAAATCTTGAAGACATTAGTGTAGGCAATGAGTTCATGGACAAAAAATCAAAATGCACATTTAGCACTTGAAAGCATCAACAAATGGGACCTCCTCCAGTTAAGAAGTTTTGCACGTCAAAAGAAATTACCACCAGAGTGAAAAGACAACGCACCAATTTTGAAAAGATTTTAACTAATAAGTGTTCAGACAAAGGTCTTCTATCTAGAATTTATAAAGAACTAAAGACCATTAGGTTCCCAAAATTCAAGGACCCAATGCAGAAATGGGCATTTGAGATGAATACACACTTCTCAGAGAAAGAAATTCAGCAAGCTTATAAATACATGAAGAAACGCTCCACATCGCTAGTCATTCATGACATGCAAATTAGAACAACAATTAGATACCATCTCACTCCATAAAAAATGGCTATCATAAAGAAATCAACCAACAACAAATGTTGGAGAGGCTATGGGGAAAAAGGAACCCTTCTCCACTGCTGGTGGGAATGCAGATTGGTGCAACCATTATGGAAAGCGGTGTGAAGGCTCCTTAAAAAAATAGAATTGCAAATCTCATTCAATTTAGCTATCCCCCTAATGGTAATTTTCCCAGAAGAACTGAAAACATCATACCATAGCGATATCTGTGCACCTATGTTTATAGCAGTCCAATTTGTAATAGCCAAATCTTGGAAACAACCAAAATGCCCATCATATGAAGAATGGTTGAGAAAGATGTGATATTTTTATACAATGGAATTTTAATCAGTTATAAAGAATGATACACTGGAAAACTTCAAATATAAATGGATGTATATAGAACATGTACTCATAAATGAAATAAACTGGACCTATATTTGTAAATACCATATATCTCCGTAGTATTAGAACTCTAAAGAAGAAATAAAAGTGGAAACGCATAACACAGCTGAATGGAAATCAAAGAGCTATAGATTAAACAATGAAGTGACTGGAAGCAGAAAAGACAGGAAACATAGCAGGAGCAAAATCATGTACTTATGTACACAAGATGAATTAGATACTGGTCCTAAGAACCTTCAAAAGGTTTTTCACATTGATGATAGTAATGTGCAACACTAAAACTATGCTTGGAATGCATGTCATTCTGGTCTTTTAGATGTGTAGTGCTTCTAATGTAAACTCAGTGCTATACTCTCTCTGAAGTAAAAGGTTGCTTAATAAAAAAACAATAAAAGGCATTAATTGAGAGTGAGAGACTAGGCAAAATGCCATAAGCTTGACAGGCTACAATTTTGTACATCTTTGGACTTCTAAATGTCTGTGTAAAAATGTGCAACTGCTTTTATCACATTCTATAGTGATTTATTAGACTATTGATGATTGATAGAACATACCAGTTTGAAGCTAAGTCTAAGATGGTTGATATTCAGAAAGACAGTGATGTTAAGCTCAATTATCTATGTTATAGAGTAATAATATTATGTAGCTTCTCTGCTGTAGGGTTGAGAATATAAGTTAACAGACCAAAAATTGGAGAAAAAGGGCTAAAAGGATAGTCAATATTTTGGCCTTAGCCGTTCAAGGTCAGTGAGGACTCAGGACATAAGATTCTGTGCTGTAACATCCTATAACTCAGTGGTTTCCCAAAGTTTCTGTTCAAGGAGATTATAGGACCTCAGAGGAAAGGGATAAATGAAGTATAGTGTGTCTAAGGAGAGTCACCTAGAGAGAAAACATTCTCTCAGCACTCACAGAGAGCAAACTGGTCAAGCAATGGCTGTGACTTGTCTGATGGCTGACACTGAGAACAGTTCTACAAAGCACTATGTATGGTTCCAAAATTAATCCTGAGGGGATTTGACCTTGGAAGATAGAAAAGATGAATGTTTTGTTATACAGGTCTTGCTTTAACTTGCCCTTGATCACCCAGCAGAAAAGCTTAATTACGAGGCACAAAATGCAGAGCTAGATTAGTATGATGAGCTCTAACAGGCTTAAACCAAGAGCGTCCAACATCGGCAGTTTCACTGGTAACCACTGCAATTATGAAACATGGGACTATGTACACAACAACTTCCTTTAGTTCAAAGAGAAGAAATTTTTTCTTTCCTTACCATTATCAATTAGAAAATTTATCACGTCTACAATTTGTGCTCTGTATAACTACTATAAGGACAACAATATGCAATGTGTTAATTATTGTGAATGCACCACTAACGTGTTTTGAAACTATCATATCATTATTTCTTATTAAAAGTAATAAAACAAACAAAAAATCCAAGAGAATAAAGAAATCAGCAATGGTTGTTATATGGTATTTTGTTATCTTCAAAGTAGTTGTTAAGATTGGCAGATATTAGCAACCAAAATTGTTCAAAAAATAATTAAGCATTAACTGTTTCTCTTAATAAGTGAACAGAAATCAGTAGTATGCTGTCTTAGCTATCATATGTACAGCTATGTATTTCCCTTCC
>PVKN010041209.1:0-10599 GCA_004027915.1 Capromys pilorides
TTAAAAAAACAAAATGCTTTCTGCAAATCTGGAAGAAAATAACTGCCCCAATAAAAAAGATTAATCAATAAAAAAAGATCTACAAATGACAATATACAACTACCCCAGAAACAGACATAAAAATGTTTTCACTACTGAAAGATAAAATTGCCAGACCCTTTTTCCTATCATGAAATTATTCATTCAATCTAAGACAGTGCTGGCCATCATAGAAGAGGAATGAAATTTTCTTTTTGTGTGTATGTGTGTTCTTTTTTTTTATTTGGCAGAACTGGAGACTGAACTCAGGCCCTTAGGCTTGCCAGTCAAGCATTTATTCTACTGAGCTATCTCCCCAGCTGAGGAATGAAATTTTTGAACACAGGGATTATGAGTCTAAAATCCAATGCAGCCTTTCATGCATATGGCCTCTGTCCCAGCAAGTCCTCTCCTAGGAAATGAACTTTAGGAAATAATTGTAGATTGAAAAAATGGCAGTATTTGAAATGCCTACCATAGCGAGTTGGTTAAATAAATTATGGTTCATTTATGCATGAAGTTGCAAAATCAAATACCTGCAGGAAGCAGCTGGATTGTGTATGACTGAAGCAAGTTGAACATAAGACAATAAGGAGCAGTGAAAGTGTGGCAAATTAAAGCATGCATGTCCAACCTAGAGAACTCAGAGAAGTTCTTAAGTACTGTCTAAAGAGAACAAAGCTAATCTGTGGGCCTCAGCTTAGCACCAGATTGCCAACTTCTGTTCTATTTTGTAGAGCTTAGAATTTTTAATAAAGTGGGAACACTTATAATCTATTATTGTGAGAGAAAAAAAAATAGGTTTATAAGAACAGGCATAGATTATTCCCTTTTTTAATAAAGTGTGAATAGAGAGGGAAGGAGCTGCCATTTGTATTTTCTCTGAATTTCTTTTCTGCCTGTATTTTCTAGGCCTTCCACAATGAAAATTAATTTTCTAACAAAAAGGCAGTTATAGTGAAATGTTTAATATATTGTTAATTAAGGGAGAAAGAGTGAAATAGGCTAGTTACACAATAAAATGTTCTATTCTGTCAGACACAAGATAGTTATTCAAAATACCAATTAACAGCCAAGAGAACTGTGATGGCTTTTTGTCAGAAGATTCTGAAATCATTACTATCATCATGAATTCTGAAAATGCTAAACTTCTCAGCTCTACTGTGATACATAATATGGAAAGTGTTCTAAACTTTTAACTTCTACACTAACCAAGGAGTGGTCTTGGGAAAGGGATGGCCTTTTATAGACAGGTTGAAATTGGAGCGCCTGACTGGATACACTACCCCAAACTAAATGTTTTTATACTCTTCTATTCATAACCTCAAGCATGTGGAAGTTGCAAGGGATAAAAAGTAGGTAAATAACCTAAATCTAAACTGTGAGCTGCTAGGACAAGGCTAACAAGGAAGTCATAAAATACATTGTTAATGTGGTTTAAAAGGTCACCTTTTGGCATTCTGGAAAGTGGTGGGTCACAGCACTCCATATGGAATCCTCTATCACAGGAGTCACAAAAAAGCATATTATCCTGGAATATAACATATTAGAGACTAATTGAGACTGAAGCCAACCGCAAGATGCCAAGAATTCTTTTATCACCAGATTCACAATAAAATATAATCATGGAGTGCCAACTTCCCAGCTGCGGTTTGACATCTAAGTATTTAACATTTTAAAAAGAAAACTGCAACATTCTATTAAAAAGAACAGCTTTAACACTAGAAGTTAATTTACCTGGAGATGATCTATTGAAAGTGTACTTACTGCATTTTTGCCTTGGATTCTACATGCACTGCATGTCTTGCATTCGATGCACTGCCACCTTAAGGCCTTTACATTTGTTGTTAACTCAGGACAAAATTTCAAACAGGATGGGTGCCCTAGAAGAACAGAAAGCAAATTGCTTTATGGGAATGGTGCTATAGACTTTGTTTTTAAACTCACATTCTCTACATTTAATAGTTGTTGATGCTGGCCAGTCAACCTCAAGCACTGTCAAACACAAAAAGATCAGCAGGTCCAAATCTGCTCAGCTGTGTCCTCCCTCCAACACCGACCACCTCGACCACCGGCTGTCTACCCAGAGATCTCGGTGTGCAGACTGGAGAGAAGCCCAGGTTTCAACAAGTACTGCGTGCTCTGGGTGACGGTTACAACGTGCAAGGTCCAACACAGGAGCTGCCTAACTTAACCCAAATATGGACACACAAAGAATTCCAGAAGAAGACAAAGAACACCCCATTACTGGATGAGACCAAAACCATCTCACTGCGCCATATCCTTGGGTCTCTGAGCTTAAATTCTCAAAGTAGGATCAGAAACAGTAAATCGGGTTTTTTTTTTGTCTTTTTGAGACAGGGTCTCGCTATACAGTTTAGGCTGGGCTTGAGCTCATTTCTGTAGCCCAGGCTAGTCTCGAACTCACACTGATCCTCCTGCCTCAGTCTCCCAAGCACTGGGATTACAGGCTTGTGTCACCACGCCCAGCTAGTAAATCGTTTTAATGGAGGAAATTAACGAAAATGACAGGCTGAAGTCCAATGGCACAAATCAAGCAGCACATCGCACAGCAGGTGCCTTCCGTTCTCCTGTGGTGAGCTTTGTCACTGTTCTAGGCACATTTTATCTGACAGTGCTCCACACACTGTCTTGCAATATTATAATATAATATAATATAATATAATATAATATAATATAATATAATATAAATCTCCCAGGTTGGTCTTAAACTTGTGGCAATCCTGCAACCTCCTGAACGTGGGGATTAAATGCTGGTGCACTCACTGATACAAAAGTCTTATTGCTCGACTCACAGGAGGCAGCTGGACACAGGAGGCACCTGAGAAATGCTGCGCAAAAAGCTTACAAGCCTTCAGGAAGTAACAAAGTCCTCCCTAAGATGCATGAGTGCATGAGTGAATGAGTGAGTGAGTGAGTGAGTGAGTGTGTGTTAGTGGTGGAGCTAGAGGAGGCTCTTGAAGGCAGTTTTGCTTAAAATCTGCCTTTTATCTTAAACCTGGGTTCTCCAAAGATCATTTTTTAAAATAAAAACAAAATCTTTCAATAATAAGACTGTTAGAAAATTCCATGTGAAAGAAACATATGACCAAGTTGCAAAAGAAACCTGAAGGGTAAATTTTTTATTTTTAAAAGAAGCAGATTCTGCAATTTCATAACTGTTTTATAATTTCCTGACTTTGGCAGCCTCACTGTTTAAATATGTATTTTGAGTTGCTGCCAGAAAGGTCCTCCTCACTAAGGCTAAACAGGTGCTTCATAAAATTCCACCCACCCGGAGATTTGGCTTTTTGAAGTAAAAATATTCAAAATCAATCATCAATACAGTTAATAAAAGCACACAATTCTGAGGTTAGGAAAAATCCAAACATCTGTACTTAAGATGTTGAGAAAGTAAAATGCTGTCAGAGGATTATGACCTCTGGCATGAGAGACACCTTTGCAGAGGTGTTTAACCTCTGACACCATTGTTTTACAAAGGCTTCTCTCATTCAAATGAATGAAAGGAAAAACCTGAACTATATTGTGTAAAAATGGTATCAATCACCTCTCTCTGCTTAGCAATGGCAAATAGCTCACTTGCTGTCTTAGGATCTGCTCTAAAAAGGGGAGAGGAGAGAATAACTTTGATCAGATCCCTGCCCCCACTGTGAGGGAGTAACTTTTAAAGACCAGCAATTTAAATTCCACTCTTAAAAATAGGTCCTACTGGCTTGAAAGTGTACCAGTGACTCTTCCCCTCCTTTTTTATTGCTTCCTGCAAGTCATACATCACTGGCACATATGACCTCAATTTAATGCACTGAATTTTCCTCTACATTAAAATCTGTTATTGTACTTTGTAGCTCAACGTCACTAACTGAGCTAATTCACATTGTTACAGCTTACTGTTTATTTCTATATATATACTCTATGAAAGACACTGTTTAATAACTTCAGTTTAAAAATTAATGATATCAGACTTTAATAATCAAGAGTAAGAAATATTCTGCCTCTTAATATTGTCTCTCACTGAAAGCAGTTTTACATTGTAAACTGTTAGTATTTAAGCTGCCCTGTCAAATTCCTAAATCTTCACCCTATCTTTCCTTTAAGCAGCAATTGTATCTTAATTTAGCTCAAGAGAATAGGCCACATATCCCTTCCAGCTCCAAATTTCTGTAAGATGTGAGGGACCAAGAAGCACTTTCATTTCATTTCTCACAGCCAACTTTCAAAAATCACACAGCCAACATTAAAGTAACACAAAAGACTACTGTGGAGCCTTGATAGATTACTAAACAATCCATAGGAGTAACAAGATAGAAAATGGTACTCCTGATAACGTAATTCATTACTTCCTATTCAGCCATTCCATAAACTCAGTATTTTCTTCTAAAATTGTTGTTCTCTTTCTAGAGTTTCCTTTACTGTTGTTTCATGCATCTTATTCGATCTGAGAGCAATAATATCTATTCGCTCACTTATTCATTCTTTTATCTTTAAATGTTTTCTTGAGACAGGGTCTCACTACATAGTTCTGACAGGTCTTGAACTCACAATGTAGCTCAAGCAGGCCTTGAACTCATGGTGATCCTCCTGCATCATCAGCCGCCTGAAGTGCTGGGCTTACAGATGCCCAGCTCTCATGCGTTCTTATACAAATACATAAGTTACTTAGTTTACCAGTTATCTAAGAAAACCAAATGAAACCTATGTACAATTCAACAATTACCAATGGAATTACATACCAATAAAAATGATTTTGGGAGAAGTATAAGGGGGGGAGGGGAAGAGGGAAAGAAGGAGAGAAAAAGAGAAAGAGTAGAAAGAGAAAGAAAAGAAACAAAGAAAGAGGAAAGTATTTTTGGAGGAAATACTAAGGATCTGAGGTAGACCTCCAAAGATGTCCATGCCCTAATTCTTGCAACATGAAAATAAATGACCTGTCTTGGCAAAAGAAACCTTGTAGTCAGGGCTTATGGAGTGCACCTTGAAGAGATTACCCTGGACTGCCTGAGTAGATCTGCTCTAATTGCAGGAGTGAGTCCTCATGAACAGAGAAACTCTTCTGGCTGGGTGAGACAAGACCAAAAAGACCAAAATGGTTCAGAGTAGAAAATGGACTCCACCATCTCTGAGATGCTTTAAGACACAGGAAGTTGTCAAGGCCAAGCAGTGAAACAGGCTTCTAGAATTTGGGGACAGTCTTCACCTGATAGCAAGAAAACAGAGACTGAGAATCCTAGAAACACAAGGAACTGAATGTTGCCACACACAAACGGGCAAGGTGAGGTACCCTCATTAACAATCTGAGATGCAAAGCCAACATGCCCAACATTTTGGTAGACTTTTTGTTGCTGTCATTAGTATTGTGTTGCTGTTTTGGTTTTTTTGGTGAGAGGAGCTTAGAAGTTTTGTGGGCATTTGTACCTAAGGGTCCGGCACTCAGCAGAAGCTATGCTGAATGTAACAAACACTGGGCTGAGAACAGAAATTTGAAGAAAGAAAGAAAGCAAGCAAGCAAGCAAGCAAAGAACAAATAAGGAGTTAATAAAAGTAATGGAAGGAGGAAGCAGAGAAAACATAGGATCACAGAAATCAAAGAGACTATTTCAAGAAAAACATAACGGGTCTAAATGAGGATGAGAAGAATATTTGGTGTGGACAGAAAGATGTGGACTAGATTTTGATAAAGACTGAAAAGTGAACATTGGATTTTGATACTTTAAAGGTCGTTGTTAAACCCTACAAGAAAAATTTTTAGTAAAATAAGAGGCTAAAAGCAAGATTTCTGCTTCCATTTGTCTCTCTGAATAACCAATTCTGCTTTTGGGGACAGGCATAAGGTTTGTCTTCTACTTCCTGTCTTTTATTTATCTTTGAATTCTTTATAATTGCAGTTCTCCTTTCCAACCCACTGATTCTCTATCTAGTACATGTGACACTGGATGACTAACCAACCACCCAATCCCTCAGGCATTTTTTACACAACAAGCTAGAAACTACAGCTCTTTAAAAAATATATCTTGATCACAGGTTATACCCACCAGCTCCCTCTAGAAACAGAAGGCATGAAAAGTTTTGGTCTCTGTTTTAATTTAGGGGGCTAATAGACAAACAAAGAACTCCAGGACAAAGCTCAGATTTCCTGGGATCGCTGAGGCTCTAGCCATGGGTAACTCACTTACAAGTATGTCGGCCTTCCTTCCCTCCCTCTCCCAGCTGCATCCCAGCAGCCTTTCTTCTGCTTCCCATTTCAATGAGCTTCCACTTAAGATGATGCTGTAATGTTGAACTGTACACTTATCTTTGATTTGCTAATTTGAAAACACACATGCACACAACTCATCTGTAAGTAAGATTTAACCACCCAGCAATCTGAACAGCAGACACAAAATTTCATTTGGTATAATATCTAATAGTTATGGGAAGCTAATTAAATATAATTTGGTCTTAATGAGGCAAAGAGAATATAACAGTGTTAATTTCAAAGTAGGCTGATCCATGAAAGTCAAGTAAAAGCACTTCTTACTGGTAACATCCCCACAGACCTGTGAACTACCTAATGATCACTAGTGGCTAGAGAAATGTTTGTCTAATACATTCAAGTTACTGATCATCTTTGTATCATTATTTCATTAAATGCTTACAACAGCTCTGTGGATGTAGGGTGCAGACTGTACGTACCCTTCCCAACATAGCGATTGGGCAATCTGCAGCCAGCCAGCCAGCCAGTAAGCAGGAGAAGAAAAATGAACACAGGGAGTAGACACCAGCTGTGGGCCTCCTTGATCCATGCACCCCAACTCACATATTTACTATAGGTAAAGCTTAATTCATTCCAAAAAAAAATGTTCAGCAGAAAAAAGCTAAGTTCTGACTATTGGACTAAAGAGCCATCTCAAACAGAGAAATGTTGAATTGGTTTTACTTTATGATATAAGCAGAAGGAAGCACTTATTACTCGTGTCTAGAAAATCTAAGTGGAGCCTAAACGTGACATCATACAAATGGTACTTCAGACAAAGTGACTAAAAGGTGCAGGCACATGTGGGAAACACATTTGAGAATGTTCTTCCTTATGGGCTGCATCAATATTTCCTTTTTCTGCTTTTATACTGCTATGGGTATTTTTTCACATAAACATCTTATGTTAGGGATCGCTTTGATCATCACAAAAAGTTTCAAATCAGTCCTAAAACCAATGGATTTTTCCAAATGTGAGACAGCAGTGATTCCTACAAGGTCACCTGGGGGCACCAATCTATAAATCCTATTTGAGGTGATGCACTGACTGTGACAATGGAGCTTCCTGCCAGGACCAGAGGACAAAGCTGAAGCACGAAGTCCATCATACTTTTTATCCTTATCATTATCACAACATATTATTAAAACTACAAGAACTCCAAATTCCCTGTAACAAATTAGATTTCAATCCATTCATTCAGATACAGGATCTCACTCTGCAATTCTGGGTGGCCTTGGACTCCCTTATGTAAGTCTAGGTCAGCCTCAAGCTTGCAGAGATCCTCCTGCTTCAGCCTCCAGAGTGTAGCAATTATGAGTGTGGATCACCACACTCATCCTCAACCCTTCTTCCATTTAAAGACAAACAACACAGCCCACTCATCAATCTTCCAGTATAAATTTTGCAAAGCAATAAACTGAGGCAGGACCAAAAGTTTTATCTCATGGAAGCAGTCAAATCCAGACTGGCATTGCATGCTCAGGAAAGAATTAAGTCAACCTTGATAAAAAGCCTGATCACACAACAGAGTCCACAGCAATACTCGGAAGCATCTTCTTTCTATCTTCAACAGATCTACAGGCTTGGATTTCTGCTGTGACCCATACCTAGGCTCCACAACCTCTGGCTCTTCCTACCGGAAACCAGAAGGAAAAACTGCCTCAAGGATGACTCCAGTAATATAAGCCCTATAGAAAGTATCCTCAACCCATTTGTCTCTGCTTGTTAGAGAGAAAACAAGAGGGTATTTTCTGAGAAGAGAAAGCAGAATACTATAGCCAGGCACCCCCGGCTTGGCCCTGAATAAGTATGAATGAAAAGAAGCTTCAGTAAAAAAAGAAATTTTCAGTGACCTCAAAGTGTAGAGGAGACCAGGCCTCCCCGCTTTGGCAGGTGTTCAATCTGGAAAGATGAAGAGAGATCGATTACATCAAAAAGTCTGGGGTCTACTGTTTAGAATTACACCTTGATACCCTATGAAGAAGGCCTTGAAGTTATGAACCAGCAGATAACAATCTTGAATTCCTTACTAACTCAACTAAGTGTATCACCAGGTAAGGAAATATATGAAGGGAACCTTTCTTCCCACATATAAGTACATCTGTAATCTGTCTAGGCATCCAGACAAACAGATAATAAAGAAATAAAATAGCAAAGAGTGTTTCTAAAATACTGCCTTAAAATCACAACAGGTAAACCCTACATAAGTGAATACCACTAAATCAATCAAGCAGTTACAAAAACAAATAATTCATTCAGAACAAGCCTCATGAGAAAACTGGGAAAGGAACTGCAGAGCAGAACTGATGAGTGAGATCCGCCCTCCCTAGCATAAAATGGGGTTTGTAGGGTGGAAATTGATTAAACCAAACACACAGATAATGTTTCCATGCTCTTTTGTCACTATCCATGATACCATAGCCAGGTAAAAGAATTTTAATGAATCTGCGTAGCTCATCAAAAAGATTGTTGGAATGCATTTTTCAAGCAAGGTTTGAAACATCTTATTTCACAGGCTCAGGTCCTAGCTGCTGCTGAATCACAGAAGGCCTCAAGTTAAACATTCATAGGAGGAGCAAGAATCATTACACAATACTGTCATTGCGTAGAACAGAAGATTTCGTCGATGCAACTATCAAGCACCTGCCATGAATGGGGGAAAGACTTTCATTTACGTCTGGTAATCAATGGCAATAGTGTGCCAAGTGAGAACAATGGTGGACACGCGTAGTACATGTAACATAGTTCTTATAAGCCCTGTACTAAGCTATTTACTTCTGTTCTTAATTAATTCCCATGAAACTGAAGAGGTATGTGCTCATTCCCAATTTTCTACTGTGAAAGCCAAGGCTTAAAATGGTTAAATAACTACTCAGAGGTGGAGAAACTAGATTGCAGTTAGCTACTGAATTTCTTCTTACCCGCTATACTCTACAAATGGAGTGAGTGCATGCTAACGAGTATGTGCTGTGGTCCTGTGCACAGATGAGTTCTGGTTTTGCTTTTCAACGATTCAGGGGGCTAGAATCCAGGGCCTCAACTAGGCACTTGGGGGGTGGGGAAGGGAGAGAATGGGAAGGCAGCAATACTAGGGTTTGAATCAGGGCTTTTATGCCAAGCTACATCTCTAGCCTATTTCAATTTTTAAAATTCAAGTCAAAGTCTTAAAGTTGACAAGCAGCCCAGGTTGGCTCAAATTTATAGAGCTCTTGCCTCAGTCTCCCAGAGTAAAGGTATCTTAAACTGGGAATTTTAACAATTCCATAAAGAAAGGTAGAGGTGATGTGTACCTTGAAACCACTTTAGGTTCGTAATTTGTCAACAGCCAATGTTTCTACCCAGCGATTCCTTCATTTTAGTATCACCTTCTGCCCAGAGCACCCCTTGCCTATCATCTTTTAGGCACCTGGAATTTTGTTCATTCCTGATTTCTTGCTTCTTTTGGTGAAATATTCAGAATTCTGTCCTTTCCTTTCCTCAGGAGTCACACAGAGCTGGGCTGTAATATCACATTTAACCAGCAGGTGTCATGAGCAGAAATACCATAGACTGCAACTGAAGTATCTTTTTAACGGAGACTTCATGTTACAGTAAGCAAAAGTGATTCAGGTTATAGTCACTTGTCCTGAATGCTTAAAATTCCCTACCTTGAGCTGTGCATACAAGCAGTCCCTACTACTTGAGGCCAACAGTATCAAGACAAGATCAGCAATACAGGGAGACCTGGACTCAATAAACAAACATGTCTGCCCTGAAATTACCTACCACATCTAAGTCTCCATACTGAATTATCAATACTGGAATAAAATTGAAGTTTGATTAGAAATACTGATATCTGTCTGTGCTAACATACTAATGTTTTCCGCTGTACCTACATTTACTTTTTACATTTAAAACCAAGCACTGTACCAAGTAATTGCTTTCAATGAAAAGTATCGTGTAGTTTTCATAAATAACATAAAGCTAGGATAAGCCAATGTACAAAACACATAGAAGTATAACTTACCACTACTGCCACAATCTGCACAGGACAGGAGTTCTTCTGGTTTCTTTTCACGATTGGATTCTTTAGTCCCCAAACAGAAGCTACATATTGGAATGGGATCAGCACGGGGCTGTGATAAATTAAAAGTAAAAAAACAAAAACCAAATTAGTTTTCACTTAAAAATAAAACAAAACACTAAAATCCAAGTACCCTGCACATTGCTTGAACAAAGGCAAGGTGTTCAATTAAATATTCAAAGTCAAATTTTACAAAGGTATCTTAAAGTATTTGATATTAAAGCATTATATGATCAATATGTTGAGGTGTATTATGTAAGATCCAGAA
>PVKN010041210.1:0-10595 GCA_004027915.1 Capromys pilorides
ATGCTTCAAAGTTATGTATGGACTCCTAAATTTCTGTGTAAAAATATGTAGTTGTTGCCTGTTCACATTTTATAAGGATTTAAATGTTAGGATATCCATGGTTATGAGAAAATAATGGCTCCCTTTATGTCTAAGATGTTTTATATTCAGGTAAGATAGTAATGTTAAGCTTGCTTTCTCCATTATAGGGAAAGGTCATTACGCTTTCCTTCTAGATGTTCAACAACTGAGGTTTGGAGACCAAGCATTACAAAGATGGACTGGCTAAGAGGATAGCCAATATTTTGGCCCTAGCCTTCTGAGGTCAATGAGAACTTGGGACAGAAAAAAAACCCTATGCCGTGACATCCTATAACTGAACTGATTCCCTGATTTTCTGATTGAGGAGATTATGGGATGGCAGAAGCAAGTGTTTCCACAGTGGATAGTGTGCCTCGGGAGAGTCACCCAGAGAGAAAAAAATCGCTCAGGCTTTCACAGAAAGCAAGCTGGTCAAGCAACGGCTGCATTTCCTCCAGATGGCTGACAGTGACAGATCTAAAGAGCTGCCGTACTTGGTTCCAAAGTAAATCCTGAGATTTAACTGATCTTGATAGATAGCAAGGAGTTAAAATTGATTAATACAGGGCTCACTTTGATTTGGCCTTCTCCATCCAGCAGAGAAGTGTGACTACGAGATATGGAAGGTAATGTGATAGTAACCTGGGAGCTATAGAACGTTGAGATCACTAGCAACTTCCAACAACTGCTAGCTGTACTGGCAGTTATGGGTTATTGTTATGGATTATTATCTCTAATGTTGTGGATTTCTGAACTTTGCAAGGTTAAATTGCTGTATAGAGGTATTAAAAATCCGTGGACTGGCATCAAGAGTGAAGAAGTCTTCTATAGATTTCTCAAACACAACTTCTCCAACTCCAGAGAACACCTGTTATTCGCATGATGAAACAGTAAAGGGAGAGAGGCTGGGAGCTGCTGAAGTTGGAAATCAATCCCATGTGGGAGGGCAGGACAAGGGCGGAGCTCCCAAAGCAGTCAGGCTCCCCCAGTCCTGAGAAAAGCATCATGTCTGGTTGATTCGGACTATGAGTGGCTGGGCAAACTTGTGTCTCCTTATACTGACTTTGCAAAGGTAATAAATAAACGTCCCTACTGTTGTTCTTTGGGTCCTCTGCAATCGGGCACAAGTACCTCTACTAGAGCACAGTTCTCGTGTCTTGCCTATCATTTCCTCGTTCCTGTTGCCATTTCTCTGGGGTACACTGAAACGCCACTGAATTGCTACAGGACAGCTTGGCAATGGGACCCTGGAAACCCAGCTGCGACTCCAGCAGCATCCTAAGAGGCGTGCTAGGGAGACGGCTTGGGCAGCTGTGGACACAGACAGCACAGGGTCCTGCCCGCTTCTGATCCACTCGAGGACACTTCCCTTTCCAGAACTGTTGTCTACCCTGACACTTCTGTGGCCCCTTTCCTTCCTGGGGTCAGAGCACCCCTAAGAGGGAGGCACTTCGCCTCAGCAGTAGACTCAGGACTCAGTAAACTTCCTGCACCTGGACCACAAAGGATAGATCTAAAGCATAGGTCAGCACCTGGCCCATGGCCTTGCTGGGGACCTCGAGATGAAGTTGGTCGGATGGCGATGACCGTGAGGGTGTGTGTTGCTTCACACGGAGACAGAAGCAGTTCTCCCCTCATTTAAAATGAGAACCAGGCAGCAGCTTCTCTTATGAGGCCTGTTCAGGTCACCTTGTGACCTACCCTCTGCCACCCAATTCTTAACCCTCCTGTGCCGGTGGCTTTACGTTTGCTTCAGAGCCTTGCGGTGAGCAGCAAATGTTAGTGCCACCCTGGCAGGTGGGGCCGGATAGGGCGCTCAGTCACTTCCCCTTAGAGAAAAGGTTAGAAGCATTCATGTCTTCATTTTCACTAAATAAAACCCTATGCGGGCTTCTGAAAATTTGTTTTGAAAAGGTGATATATACAACTTTGGGAATAATATAAAATTCTGATAATAAGAAAATGGTAACTGTAATTCAGACATAAATGACCGAATGTCATGTGAATAGGATGCTAAATGACCGAACTGTTTAGCGGGCAATTTTGGAAACAGTATATTCACCATGTGGGAAGAGTGTAGGCAGAAAATCAACATGCAGAATACATGTGAAGCATTACTTTCATGTAGTGCTGCTAGGTCCAGTGGACGGTGGATGCAGGCTGCGGTTCCTGGCTCTTGGTCTCCCCCTTCTCCACTCAGCCCTGGGACTGAACCCAGAGCTCCCACACCCAGCTGCACAGTCCCCTGGTTAAATTTTTTTTTTTTTTTAATTCAAGACAGAGCCTCACTAAGTTTCTTAAATTGCTCATTTCGCTCTGAAACTTGTAGTCTTCCTGCCTCAGCCTCCCAGAGTGCTGAGATTCCAGGCTCGTAGCACCAAGGCTGGATTAACTATTTTTAACCATAAACTCGCCTTGAATTTCTGAGAAATGCGCAGATGTATCCTGGTAAATGACCTACACACACTCCCAACTCTAGGAGCTCAGGACTGCCCTACAGATGCTTAAGAATTTACGATAAACCTTATAATTTAAATATAGTTCTAGATATAGACATAATCACACTTCATCAGCAGTTGGCCTCTGGCTGGCAGATTTATTAATCTGGTAATTAATTATAATTAGTTTATAAATTCAATAGATTTATTTCCTCTCTACCTTTACGCCTTTCTGTACTTTCCACAGTGCAAGATTGATTCATCCTGGAAAGAACAGAGCCAATAGCAACCTGGACCACACAGCTTGCTTCAGATTCATGGTAGAAAGGAAAGCACGTGGCCGGGGCCCCAGTGTCCGCTTCCTGGACGCCCCTTCAGTCCGAGGGGCCTCTGATGCCAGTGCTTCTGCTACCCCTTTCACGCTCTTTTTATTTTTATTTTTTGAGCCATTGGCTCGTGATGCAGTTCAGGCTGAGCTTGAGCTCACTTTGTAACCCAGGCTGGTCTCAAACTCAAAACGATCTTCCTGCCTCGCCCCTCATGAGCTGGGATTGCAGGCGCACACTGCCGTCCCTGTCCGGCTTGCAAGCTCTCGCAGTTTCCGCCCTGGCGGGTTACCCTAATGCACCCTCACCGCTACTGTGAGCCCAAGAAAGCCTGGGGCCCACGCGGCGGGCAAGAGTCAATTCTGGCGACACCCAGGCTTGGTCCTCCCTGTCCTCTCTGAGAGTAAGGAACAGAGAGCAGCGACTCACTGCAGAGACCCCTTGCTGGCTCGGAGCATCTGGCTGTCCCCGTGGTTGTCCTGGCTGCCCTCTGCTGTGGTCTGTGCTTCCACGGGCACGGCAGAGCCCTGGGCTCCTGATTAGGGACCCACTCCTAACACTCCCCGAATGTCAGCTCTTCAGTTTTTTGGGGGCCCATCACCATGCGCTTGGGTGTTGGGGCCCAACCCTGACACCTCCCGCACCTCTTCATAGCCTGGCGCTTACTTGTGGGCACTGAAGAGAGTGTTACTCAGCCAAACCTAAAGGGCAGAAGCCAGCAGGCTTGGCTCCAAGTCCCCCTCAGGGTGCTGCTGTCTGTCTTATTGGTTCACACCTCTCTGGCAATGGCTTGGGGGACAGAAACCCCGCGCAGTGTGTGCCATGTGTTTGTGGACCCCACACACGACAGCTACCAACACCAGGCCTTCCGCAGCCCCGCCTCCTGGGTTACCATCCCCATTTCAGAGAGCAGAGTACAGGGCACCGGAAGTCACAGGCTCCGGGAAGGGCAGCAGTGGGTGGAAACGCAGCAGGAGCGCAGTGAAGACCCCGCCCCGTGCCAGAAGCTCCGGGCAATGGGCCGTGCTCACAGCCCTCCCGCAGCACGGCTCCAACAAGGAAGGAAAAGGGCTCTTGCCGCCAGCTCGCCATGGAGGGCCCTCAGCAGTCCTTCCACCCGGGGAAGGAAAGGACTCCTCGGAGGGCCAATCAACCATTGAAGATGGGACACTGAAAAGACTACGCATCCCACCCAGTAGTCAAGTCATGCAAGTCTTGCTAAAGACAAACAAAACAAACGTATATATCACACACAAACCCTCCCTGTCTTGCAGAATGGCTCCTGCTGGCATCCACCATGAAGGGACACACCCTGAGCAAGCGTGGCAGATAGAGGCTGCCCACCATCCCAGGCAATGGGGACTCCTGTGACTCTAGGGGGACTTACACAGTAGATGTACAGAGGTGGCCCCTAGAGGACTGAACAGACCACTGGGTGGCCTGAGCCCTCATAAAGGGGTCCCTCGATTTGGCCTGCCACAGGGGCTCCAGAGCACCAGTGGTTCCTGCTTCCAGTACACAGCTCTGCAGGGTATCTGAAGGGTCCTGGGGTTCTCTGTGTCACCTGCACTGTGCCTGTAGACCATGGTCTTCAGGGGAAGTAGACAGACCCCACGGGATTCTCAAAGCCATCTCCATAAACGAACATGGGAGCCCAGGCTTCCAGGATCACCCTCCTTCCCACCACCTCACTGGAACAAGGCTCTGCCCCCAGAACCCAGGCCTCAGCTCTTAGAGACACTGTGCAGGAGCCTGCACCTTACCAGTGATTTCTGATGAAACCTGGAAGTAGTTGGCCAGGAGATACGTGTCACCAGTCTGTCCCACTTCCAGAGGACCCTTGGAGAGAGGCCAGGCCCAAGAAGGATGAGCACCTCCCCACCCTTAAGCCAGGTGCTCAGGGTCCAGGAAAGTCTTTCTACCTCTGCCCACTCGCTGGGCTCCTCCCTCCCACTCCCTCCCTTCCTCCCTTCTTACCTCTCCCCTCCCTCCTCTCTCCCTCCCTTCTTCTCTGCTTCCCTCCCTCCTTCCCTCCCTCATCCCTCCCTCCACCAGAGGAAGTCGCTGGCTGTTTCCTAGTGTGTCTCGAGGTATCACTGGACTAATTAAGCCCAGGACTGATAACACAGGCCCCGCCTCCCTGCAGGCACCTGGAGGAGAGCTGCCCTCCGCCCTGAGGAAGTCCCCAGGGACTTCCTAGAGACTGGAGAGGGGAGGCCTGCCCAGTCTCTCAGATGTGGCTCCCACACACGTCCAAGGGGTACCCATGTGTGTCCCCAGTTCTGCCCCGATGAAGCCCTGAAACAAACCACTGACCTCTGCCCTGCTCTGTCAGCTACCCTGGCTCCCAAATCTCTCTCCCTGGCTGGCTGCCCTGAGGCTCCTTTCCCTGGGACTCCTCTGGAGAATTTTCTCCCCCTGCAGGGAGGCACCCACCCAGATGCCTAGCATTTCTCTCCCTCCCCGCCTGGCCTAGAGCTGAGGTCCTGGGCTTCATCCCCAAAAGCTCACTCACTGGTCTTGGTAAACGCTGTACCTACAGAGAAGCAGCAAGTGGTCAAGGTCCCTCTGCCCGAGCTGCTCGGGGCCCACTCTCCAACCCTTGCTGCCCACTGTATCTTCCTCCTGGGGGGACAATCTACAGCTGGCCTGTAGGACCCCAACCCTGACAAGGCAGATGAACTTTGGCCCTCCTGGACCCCCACCTCCACCTCTCCTGAGCTAGCGCCTGCAGATGCATCTCCGGGAGCTAGGAGCGGCTCAGCCCTCCACCCCACCCTCTCCAACCATACACCTCTACAGAGGGCAAGAGCCCAGAGATTAGCACCTACCCTGGCCCCTTTTCTGTGATGGGATTAGCACATGCCCAGTTCCTGTTTTTTCCTTCAAGGCCTGGGCTTAGGGGAATGGAGCCTGGGATCCTTCTCTGAGAAATCAGCCTAGGTAGAGATAGAGCTGGGGACCCTGTAGGAAGTCCTCAGGGCTGTTTATATGCTAAAATATGCTAATAGAAATTATTATATTTGTGCTAACATAAATCCCAAACTAGGGAAGTACTCAGGGTTTTTTATATGCTAAAATATGCTAATTATGTCAATATGAATTATTATATTTATGCTAATATAAAGTCCAAACTAGGGAAGCTCCGTTCTGTTACCACCTCCAGGTAATTTCCCAGTCCATTCCTGATGTTAGAAAAAAATATCACTCAGCTATTAAAAAAGACAAACTCAGGGCTGTGGCCTCACAGAGGACCGCTGGGAAGTGAGGTCAATCGAACCTTGGAAGCTGCCATGGAGTCTCCTAGTGCAAGAGCCCCATAGAGCACATAAAGCCTGAAAGATACGATCGATGGAGCAGAGAGGAAGGGCCGCCCAGAGGGAAGGCGAAACTGGGAGGAGGACAGGAGAAAAGGATTTATGCGTGCGTGCCCAGGGCTGCCTGGGCGACTGTACTGCAGGTCGCTGCTGGTCTATTGAAAGGAGAAGTTAACGCTTAAATTTTCTTTTCCTCTTTTTAAATTTCTTATAACTTTTTTTTTTTAGCCAATCTTGCATGCTCGTATCTGGTAATCTGAATAAGTAATTTGAAAACAACATCATGGAATATAGTAGTCATTATGGAATTCCTATTACTTTGTTTAGTGAAATTGTGTATCACTTCTAATCTGTTTTTTTACTGTTTTTATTTAATTAAAAAATCCTTTAAAATCCTCTTGAAAAGAACTCACGAACCCTGCCTCCTGTGTTTTCATAATTGGGAGGGCAGCAATGACCCAGAAGTAAAAATAAACCCAACTGAAATTGGAAACGCATTCTCTGCTTTGTGCAGACTTGCCAAATGGGGCGGCTACCACTCTCCCCGCCCTTGTTACAGATGCGCCGCAGGGGGACAATGTGCCAAAAGTCACCCTCAGCTATGTCCTCCAACTAAGCCTTGCCCTCCCTTCTCCCTGCTGCCTTCAGCAATGGAGGAGGAGGAGTAAACTGCCCGGGATCCACCGCCCCACGGAGAGTGAGGCCACACAGCCCGAGGTGACCCGGATGGTATCTGTAAGGCCAGTTCTTTGTTCATCGACCAGGGCAGGTCTTTCCATTGTCCTCCAACTGCAGGGGCCACCTGGTTGCTCTCCTCCTTCTTCGGCGGGCAGGAAGGGGGCTCCAAGTGAAGCCCTCCCCACGTGCGCACAACGGGTGACCTTCCTGCCCTCATTCCAGTTACTCCCACTGCAGGGACTCTGGACTCTGCACACACAGTAGGGCCGTGCTCCATGCATCCATACTCCCTGAGCCTAGTGAACTGTTTCTTCTCTGCCAGAAAAATGGGCCTAAGCTATGCAGCCTGCCAAATACCCATCCAATCGTGAGAAAATAGATGGCACTAATGCCCAGGTCTGGGACACTAGGACCTCCAAGTATCATCCCACTGTCCCTCATGCAAGTGTCACGAAAAGATCCTGCGTGTTTTACTGCAGCTCTGCAGTGTCCACTTGCACCCGAAAGTAGGAGGGGAGCCACAGCTGTTATTGACCGCGTTCCTATAGCCAGATTATGGATTCCCACCGGCTCCCCCAAGGTAGCCTGTCCTCTCCTTTCCATTCTGCTGCCCATGTCCTTAGGTGCTGGTCTCTAACTCCACTGTCTACTACTCCCTTAACTGCAGCGCTTTTGATTTTGCCCTGCAAGTGCCCAGGACAGATTTCAGCATCTTTGCTGACGCAAGATAAGCACCTAGGTTTGCTTCTCCTACTCAACAATTAGTCCTGCCCTGGATTAGACCCCAGAGTTCAAAAGCTGATCCCAGGGTCTCCCTCCTGTCTTGTCTACTCCTTCCTCATCCATTACCTGTGGCCTTGTCTCTGACCTACGGCGGCGGCACCTTCTAACTCTCCATCCCCAGAGACACCTTTGCACTCTCACATACAAATCACGGCCACAGGACGCCTTCCGAGAGTTTCTCCAGGCTCGCTCTTCTGCTTCTGCTCTGGCTCGGCAGTGTAAACTCGCCTGCCCCACCTACTGTCCCATGTCCCCCATCACCGACCCACCCCAGCCTCTACCTGGCCGGAGAAAGGCATCAGACCCTACACAATCGGGTACCATCCTTTGCTAAAGACAGTGGCCACAGCCCCGGACCTTGCTCCACAGCTCACCTCCGAGCTCAGTCGCCTCCACCCTCTGTCACCTCCTCCTTTCAGGCCCTGGGTACACACCTCCACAGCCTGACCCACACAGCCCCAGCCTCAGTGCTGCCCCAGCACCTGCATGCTCTCCCCAACCTGTAGGGACTCGGGGCCTCCTGAGTGGTCAAGGGAACAGAAAGTTCTCAGTGCCAGTAAATCCACGAGGGGAAAAGAAGGCTAAAGGAGTTGCAAGGAGGGAAAGTAAGGGGACGTGGATTTCTTTCATTTATTTATTTATTTATGGCTTGATTTTAGTAGTACATTCCCAATAATTGATACAATGCATATTGTTGTCCTCGTAGTAGTTATTTAGAGCACAGGATGCAGACATGATAATTTTTCTAGGGACATGGATTTTTGAGAGAATTTATAAAAAGAAATTCAGAATTTTCCTAGGGAAGAAATCAATGGCTGGATAGGGATAATAATAAAAATATAGTTATTGTAACATATTGTAAGGGGGTTTGCCTTTTATGTCTAGTTGTTTATAGGTGACTTTTTTTTTTTTTGTGGGATCGGGGTTTGAACTCATGACATTGCATTTGCCAGGCAGGCACTTGTGCCACGGAGCTATTGCCCCAGCCCCTGACTTTTAAAATGCTATCTTGGTATTCAAGGCTGAAATATTCTTACCAGTACCCTGCTGATTTTATCCGAGCACCTTTGTAGTATAATTTCAAGTCAGGAATTGCGACGCCTCCTGCCTTTCCTTTGTTGCCTAGAACTGTTTTTTGATATTCTAGGTCTCTTCTGGTTCCAGATGAATTTGAGGAATGTTTTCTCTAGATCTATGAAGTAGACTAGTGGTATTTTAATTGGGGCCGCACTGAATTTGTAGAGCAACTCTGGGAGTATGGCCATTTCACAATGTGGTCCTTCCTATCCAGGAACAAGGAGTATCTTTTCATTTTCTGAAATCCCTAAGATCTCTTTTTTAGAGTACTAAAATTTTCTCCATATTACTCTTTTACTTCCTTTGTGAAATTGATTCCTATGTCTTTCTTTCTTTCTTTTGGATGTTGTTGTGAAAGGTTTGATTTCCCTAACTTCTTTTTCTGTGTATTTGTTATTTGTTTGCAGAAATCCTGTTGATTTTTGAGTACTGAATTTGTATCCTGCTATATTACTGAATTTGGTTACTAAATGTATAAGTCTCTTCATGGAGTTTTTGGGGTCTTCTAGGTAGAGTATCATGCCATTGGAAAGTAATGGTAATTTTACTTCTTCCTTTCCAATCATTGTTCCTTTTATTTCTCTCTCTTGCCTAATTGTGCTGGCTAATGTTTCCAGAACTGTGATTAATTGGAGTGGTGACAGTGGACATTCATGTCTTGCTCCTGATTTTAATGTGAAGGCTTTTAGTTCTTGTCCATTTAGTATGATGTTGGCTGTTGGTTTGTCATAGGTGCCTTCTGTCAGGTTGAGGTAAAGACTATCTATTCTGAATTTCTGTAAGGTTTTTTCATCATGAATGTGTGTTGGAGTTTGTCAAAAGCTTTTTCTCCACCTACCGAGATGACCATGTGATTTTAGTCTTTGGATCTGTGGATGTGGTGTATTATACATATGAAATTGCATATATTGGGCCATCACTGCATTCCAGGGATGAATCCCACTTGGTCGTGATGTATACTATTCCTGAGGACCCGCTGCATTCTCTTTCTAGTATTTTATTGAGGAGTTTTGTGTTTATGTTCATTAGAGAGACTGGCCTGTTGTGGTCAGATCTTTCTTTGGTTTTGGTGTCACAGTAATATTTGCCTCCAGGAATGAGTTTGGGAGAATTACTTCCCTCTCAATTTCAGTGAAGAGTTTGAAATGAGCTGGCATTCAATCTTCTCTAAATTTCTTTTAGTATTCAGCCGTGAATCCATCAGGACCTAGGCTTTTATTTGTTGCTAGAAGTTATTCAGAATTTTAATATCCTCTTGCAGCTTTGGTAATTCATATGTATCTAGGAATCTGTCCATTTCTCCTGCTTTCCATCCTGTGAGAGGAACGATTTTGAAAGTAGTTATTGATGATCTTCTAATTTCTATAAGTTCTGTAGTGATTTCATTCTTTTCATTCTTTATTGCATGAATTCTTTCCTTTTTTTGACATTAGCTAAGGGTTTATCAATTTTATGATAACATTGACAGGTCCTGTCAAAGAACCTACTCTTCAATTCATTACTTCTTTGTGTTTTTTTCTTCATCTCCATTGCATTTATTTCTGGCGTGTTCTTCATACTTTCCTGCATTCTCAAGGCTTTGGGCCTGACTTGTTCTTCTTTTCTAGAAGCTTGAGGTGCAGAATATTATTATTTATTGGAGCCTGGGGGGAAATTCAGCAGTCAAATCACCTGCCTAGCAAGTGCAAGGACCTGAATTGGATCCCTGGTACTGCATGCTAGTCCAGTTCCAGAACTCTGGGTATGCAGCAGTAGTGCCCTGAAACCTGGCAGGTTGGTATATGACTGTGATCCCAGTACTGGGGTGGCTGAGACAAGAGGACCACTGTGAGTCTGACCTGCATAGCAAGACTATATATATATATATATATATATATATATATATATATATATATATATATATATATATATATATA
>PVKN010041211.1:0-10583 GCA_004027915.1 Capromys pilorides
ACCTTGGGAGGGAAGTTGGTGCCATATGTCACCTGTGTGTGCTGCTTTATTTTGAAGCCCAAATGGACCAAGACAACTCCATTATGAGCAAACTCAACAAACCTAGTATTCGTAGGCCAGGTCTTGCGGAGGTTTACCAGGAGATTTTCAGAGAGGAGCTAGCACGGCAGGACTGAGGCTCCATCACCGGACTGTACTGCTGCAACTAGCTCTTGGATGGCCCTTGGAAACTTCTTTTTGGGGACAGTTTTGTTTTTTTTTTTTTTTGAGACAGGGCTTTGTGTAGTTCAGACTGTCCTTGAATTCACTATACACCCCAGGCTGGCTTTAAACTTGCTAGGTATGTAGCCCAAGCTGTGCTCGAACTTGAAGTGATCCTCCTTCCTCAGCCTTTCAAGTACAGGATGACAGGGGTGTGCCACCATGCCTGGCTATTTTTGCAGGATTTTCATGGTCTCTAGAATTAATGAGTGTCTCACTGTGGCTAACATTATGAACTAGTCTGTCCATTTTGAACCCTTACTTTAATTCTAAGGAGTCTAGAGTTTTGGTCCGTGTTCAGTGAAGGTTGCCCATATGACCAGCACCCCTCTGCACCCAAAGCTGGACTTCTCACCAAGCCTGGTGGTGCATGCCTGTAATCCTAGCATTTGAGAGGCTGAGACAAGAGGAATGTTGTGAGTTTGAGATCAGCCTGGGATACAAAGTGAGCTCAAGGCCAGCCTGACCTGCATAGGGAGGTCTCAAAAAGATGGCAGAGAGAGAGAGAGAGAGAGAGAGAGAGAGAGAGAGAGAGAGAGAATGAATGAATCCTGGACTTCTAGTGAGCATCCTGAGACAGCGTTTCCCATGCTAGGGGAATGGAGTAGCGGTTAGTTCCCTGTGACTAAGCCAGCAGAGGGCCCTGGGAAGCTGGAGTCTGGTTCCTCTGGACCTTGTCCCACATGCCTTTTGATTTTGCTGACTTGGTAGCCTTTTGCTGTCACAAGGCATAGTGGCAGGATTATCTGCTGAGTTGTGTGAGTCCTGGGAGCAAATCACTGAACCTAGAGGTGGCCTTGAAGACACCCAGCAGGGAGTAAGGGCAAACTGCAGTCAACCAAAATCCTATACTAATCCCTTACGAGTGCACACCTTTAACTAGCAGGTCCAGTGGCCACATGCACACACACAGCACGTACGTAACACCACCTGTTGCTCCTATTAATCATTGTCATCTGAAAGCTTGACCCACAGAGATCAACTTGCACTCACTGTATATGCGAGAAAGCCAGGGAAGCAACAGTTCCAGAAGTGAAGTCCGCAGCCACCCACTTGCCCCATGCTCCGGCTTCTGGCTGGCCAGGAAATTGAATCTGATGATTGTTTAGGAAACCAGAAGCTTTGGGCCCCACCTGAGCTCTGCAATTGTTTCCTGATTGCAAAACAGAGACCCTGTTGCAGTTGGCCCCACAGCCACCCATGGTGGGCCTCGCTCCCCCTGCTGCCGCCGCCCTCGGCACAGGTTGGGAAGGGGCACTTACTCAGCAGCAGTGGGGTGGCTCGTGGTGCTCTGGTGTCCTCAGGCCTTCTTGATTATTAACTCATCTTCTAGCTTCCCTGAAGATGGGACACATCAGCACTTTAAACAAATCTGCAGTCCTTGTTCTTTCACCTGCCAAGCAGATGGGTATGCACGCCTCTCTGCCCCCCAGAGAGCCCGAGGTGCGCCCAGCTGCTGGGTGTGCAGAGGAGCACGCTCAGGGGCTGCAAGCAATACAGGGAGCTCTTCTCTGGCCTGCCCTCCCTTCCCAAAGCCTAATGGGACCCATCTAAGAAGCTGGCTCTGAGGCTCACATCTCAGATCTTCTTAACAGCAGAATCAGACTAAGCCCCCCCATCCCATCTCTCTTACTAGGGACTGAACTCGGGCCCTTCACATTGAGCTACATTCCCATTTTTTTTTTTTTATTGCTGTTCTTGTTATTTTTTAATATTATGGGTGGGGCTGGCACAGCATGTGGTGCCGGGGATCGAACCACGGTCCCTGCAGTTGCCTAAGCTTTCCTAAGTAGGCACTTTAGACCACTGAGCCATTTCTATGCCCCCTATTTTTTATTTTGAACACATCACTCACACACCATGCTCTGCACCAGTCACTGCTCCATTGCTTCTGTGCTCCCACTTGGCGGTTCCTTATGGTAAGCACACTCTGGGTTAAGCCACTAAGCTGCCCAAGTTGGACATGAACTTGCAATCCTCCCATCTCAGCCTCCCAGAGAGCTTGGATTGCAGGTGTCCGTCACCATGCCTGGCCAGACCAGTCTCGTGGGCTTGAAATGTTAGCACATGCTAACTTAAAACTGATTCTTTGATATGCCAAAGCAGGTTTTGTTTGACATAAATTGATTCTATATTTATCAAGCCCCATTTGAGGTGTCAGAAATGAAGACTTTGTGGGCTTTATCATTTAGTACAGAAATAAACAGGAAATGATGAAGTTCAACAAAGGGCTGATGGAGAGAAGATGAACAAACTATAGCTGTATTAAAGGCATGCCCAAATGCAAATAGCAGGAAGCCAGTTAGAGAGAGAGCGTGGAGTGCGCAGGCAGACAGGCACGCATGGCACAGGTAAGACCTGGGGGGAGGGGAGTGAGGAGGGGAGCAGGAAGGGAGGAAGAAGGGGGGAGGGGAGGGGGAGAGAGCCATGTTGGAGCTGAGCTAGCTCAGTCCTGCTGAGAAAGACAGGAGTAGAACCAAAGATGAAGCAATGGGTGGATTTTGAGAGCATTATTTGAAATGCTAAGGACTTTGATCTTTAACCTGAGGGCAGCTGGACACTGCCTGGTGGGGGACATTTTTCAGAACAGAGGTGCCTTGGAACCAGCAGACCAAGTGTGCGAAGATGCAAAGGCTGCGAGCCTCACCCTGCGCTCCCGGGCCCAGGGGCGAGGAGGCCCCTGACCGCAGGCTGCACACCCCATCTCCAGCTTTGGGTTTTAGCCTTGGCACTGACAAGCCTGGAGACCCAGCTGAGAGACCTGTTGAAGGCAGGACCCCTGAGGCCCAGAGAGGAAAGGGACTCTGGCTCCACGGCAACCTGGAAACAGCCCTCCAGGTCTGGCTCCTTAGCACCAGCCCAGGGCTTAGGGGAGCTCGAGGCACAAGGACTCACACTTGGGCGGACTCCCTCTTGGGTGGCCCTGTGAGCCACAGCAGCCTCCCCCGGACAGGCTGCCCTGCACACTCCTTGGACGCAGGGGCTGTGGCTCTCTCTGGTGTCCATGCGTTGCCAGGCATGTACTTGGAGAGTCAGTAGACACCCGCAGATGCGAGAGAACACTGGGTTTCTGACAAGGTGATATGGGTAAGAAGTGTGCGTCTCTGGGTAACTCCAAATCTCAAAATAAAACACAAAACAAAGCCCAAGAGCATACGGGCAGGACCCGAGCCTGGGCTGGATCCCGCTCCCCTCTCTGTTGCTGCTTTGCAGAGGAAGCACAAGCTTTTCGTTGATCTCTAGGCTGCAGGGAGGTGTTTGTACAAATAACCTTCTGCTGCGCGCACTGCCCGGGGCAGCCACTGTCCAGCTGCCTCTGTGCTGACATGCTTGAGGCTCACTGGCCCCCTGACCCCTGTGGGTCTCCTTGGCTCACAGACAGGCCGGGCCCCAGAGGTGAGGAGAGGATCTCCCAGAGCCCCCCACAGACATCACTTCTCGAGTCACAGTGAAAGACGCCACTCAAGGCATTTCTGGGCCGGGGGAGACGTCTAGAGAGCCCCTAGCACACACCTTGCACCCTCCTTGGAACCTGGGGCCCCAGCTCTGCCAGGCCTGTGCAGTGACCCCAGTGGCACCATGGATCTGGGGGACACGCCTGGGATACAGTTCCATCACGGCCCTTGAATGGGGCAGGACCTCTCCAGGATAGCTTGGACCTGCAGTGGCCTGGCTCAGTAAGTGTCTCAATGCAGGAAAGCAAGTTTAATGAGTAACCAACCACCACACAGTAAACACCCTCCAGGTACTAGACTTGAGCTGGGGTGTCGGGCCCTTTCCTCACGTGGCCCTGGGCAAATTCCATCACTTAGAAGCATGTCATTCTGCCAAAGCCCGCAGTGCCTTTGAGTCATGAACTAGTGTCTTCACACAGCTGGGGAAACTGAGGCAGAAGGCGGAGAGCACGCACCAGAGCGATGTGTTCAAGGCTGCGCAATTCAAGAAAAGTAGTTTTCTTTTTATTTTTTGTCCTACTGGAGACCGAATACAGTCACTCACATATACTAGGCAAAGGTGCAATTTTTATGCGTCAACTAAAAATTTTAAAAGACTGCATAAGGAGCAAATGTATTTTCTGTTTGCAAACCAGAGGTGTCCCACACAGACCAGGAGGGGGCCGCACTTGAAATCCAGCACATAGCTGGGCCTGTGGACGCAGGTCTGAAATCCCAGCTAGGCGGGAGGCTGAGGCAGGAGGATCACAAGTTAGAACACTGTCTAGACCAAAAGAAGATAAAATGGGGTGGAGGGCAGAGATGGGGATCCCAGCTCTCTTGCACTTGGCTTAAGGACTAACATAGAAGGACTATACACATACTCAGTGTTCTCAGAGGTCTCACTTTAGTTCTTGCTGAAATTTTAAATCCTCAATAGCCCATGTGTGATGGTGCAGACCTGTAATCCCAACGCTGGGGAGGCTGAGGCAGGAAGATCACAGTGTCTGAGACCAGCCTGGGCTACAAAGTGAAATCAAAGCCAGCCTGAACTGCACAGCCAGCCCATCTCAAAAAATAAAAATAAAAAACATCCAGGGCAGGAGCAGGATGGTTCCTCGCAGAGGCCTCTCCCAGGGCCGGGTGTCTGGGCTGCATCACTGCCCAGGGGCTGGGGTGGGAGGGGTGGCGGGGCGGACCTGTCGCTCCCAAGGAAGTCCCAGCCGGCCTACGATTGGCTGGAGGGGCCCAGCCTGGCCACCGATTGGCCCGTGCCAGGCTTGAAAGGTGGCGGAGCCTCGGCGCCCCAGACAGCTGCGCGGAGCAGTGAGACGGCTCCTGCGGGGAGGCGCGGGGCAACCATGGCCCGGCTCCTGCGGGCGTCCTGCCTCCTGTCCCTGCTCCTGGCTGGCTTCGTCCCTCCCAGCTGGGGACAGGAGAGGTCGAAGGTGAGTGGGCCTACAGGGAGAGGGCCACCATTTTGCCCGCTCCGGGGGTCACAGCAACTCCTCCCCCCACGCGCTTGCTCCCTAGAGCTTGTGGGTTATCGTTCTCCTCCATGTGGTGTTGGTACCAGCTGTCCCCACCCCTGGTCTGGGGGAGTCCCCAGAACCAAGCTGGCGACCTGGCCTCTGAGTTGGACGGGTGTTCGCAGGGTGCAGCTGGGGAGAGGGCTGGTGTTCAAGACTCGCTTCAAGCCCAGGAATTGCAGACCAAGGCAGAAAAGAGGCCCAGGCCATGGGTGACGGGGCAGAGACCTGCGGCAGGAAAGCTTGGGACTGGAAATGCAGAACATTCAGACCCCAAGTCCTCACCTCTTCCTCGGCCTCAGTTTCTCCATCTGCAGGGTGGGAGTGGGGTGGCAAGGTCACAGTGAAGCTGTTCCCAGAAGGGTTTCCTAGACCGCAGCCTAGTCACCACCCGCAGTGAAAGGGCAAACCTGCTCCCTGAGAAGAGGGGTGGGCAGGTCTTCCTGGACCTCTGGCGGGCCCCACAGGGTACCCCTAGGCTGGGTGGTGTGGGCTGGTGCAGCCCACTTAGCTCCACGCTTAGCAGGAACCAGGGTGGGTCAGCAGAGACAGAGCTGGAGATGGATGTCTCAAAAACCCCAGCCCCCAACACACTAGTGGAAAGCTGGGCGTGGCGGCACACGACTAATCCAGAACTCAGGAGGCAGAGGCAGGAGCTGCAGTGTCTTTGAGGCCAGCCCAGATATTCAGTGAATTCAAGGCTAGTTTAAGCTACAGTGACACACCACCCTCTCAACGAAAATCAAAAAGGCTGAAGAAAATGTGCTCCTGCAGACTCGGACTCCAGAGTTCTGCTCTCAGCCTAAGTCCCCGTGGTGGTCTCCTCTGCCCTAGAGCCAGGTCCACAGACTGGGTGGCCACACACCCTCCCTTCTACCCAGCCTTGCTCAGAATCTGAGGCTCAGAGGTTTCTCAGGGGTGGGGATGGGACCGAGTCTCACACTAGACAGAGGTGGGGAGATTGTGGGCATCCTGGGATATGGAGTCAGCCCTGTCCCCTCAGCCTGGGGACAGCACAGAGAAGAAGACCTGGCCCAGCCTAAGCAGGACAGAGGCAGATGTGGGCCCTATGGGTAACCTGTCATAGCCATGATTTCTGCAGAACTCTGAGAGGCTGCACAGGCTAAGAACAGGGTGACAGTGAGGGCAAGAGCTCACTAGCTGGTGACAGTGGACATGGCCATTGCTATACCGAGATCCTGGGATCTGACACGCCACCGCTCCAGCATCTAGGACCCAAGTAGGACTCAGGAGTGGGGAGGGGCCTTGTCCCGACTCTTGAGATTGGCTTTTCTTCTGCCCACTTGCAGCAGGTGGCAGCAAGGGACCCCCTTTCCTTGCTGTAACCCCTCCCCCAGTCCAGTTCCCTGCCCCTGCTGTGCAAAATACCGCAGAAGATGGAGGGCGTAAGTGCTGTTGACGTGCTTGAGATTCTGGTAACCGCTGGTTTCTAGGTGACTGAACCAGGCAGAGAGGATCATGGGACCACAGGCAGACTTCACTGCTGACAGGCTCTTAAGACAGAAGGACTGAGTGCAGCCCACAGTGCGGGAGCCGGAGGCCCAGGGACCGGTGGCTGCTGACACAGAGGCTGGGCACAGCCTCCTGCCTTCCCCGTCCGGTGCACCTTTCACACATCACACTGAGGGTGTGGGAAGATGGGTGCAGAAGCACGTGGGCCAGCAGCCCTGGCCAGCCAGGGGCCGAGCGTCTGCGCTGCCCTCAGGCCCCTCATACTCCATTCCTCAAGTCCTCTGCCTCCCCTTGCCACCCTGTTCAAGGCACAGAGTGAAGGGTTCCATGGGCCCAGGGACTGGGAAGCCTGAGCTGCAGCACCCAGTATGACCACAGCTGGTGGCTCTCCCAGGACACCCACTGACCCATCACTGGATCAGGTAGGAAGCATTGAGAATTTTCCACATCTTCCTGGACACCACTGGCCAGCAAATGTCATACTGGCTGGTGACATCAACAGCCTCTCCCCACACCCCTGTAGGAGAGTCAGCGCCCTGAACTCTAGCCGCAGGCAGAGCAGTCCCTAACTGTGGCTGCCTGTTCCTTCCAAGATTTCAAGCCTGTTGTGATCTCTTCATAAATTCTTGCAACCCTTTTGAGAGCCACATGGGATTATTTTTAGCAAGGTCCAGAGAATGACAGTGACTTCTTGAGGCCACACCACGGGCAAAGACCAGGCCCAAGTGCCAGTGCCTCCCACCCTGACTCATCTTCCTGTTATTTCTGAGCCTGTTTATTTTACACAGCCTCCTGGATTTTCTCCTCTGGGTTTCTCAGAGATGGTACTCGAGTCAAGATGGAGTTCTAGGAGGCACTGGGCCCTAGCACGTAGAGCCATGGCCAACTAGGCTGTTGTGTACTCTGCACTGTTTGCACTGGAGGGTGGCAGTAACCCAAACTGGGCCTCAGGAGCCTCAGGGTGGAATATAGTGGTTGGACCTTGGTCCCCCTCGCCGGCCAAATCCTGTTGACCACCTAGTGCCACTGTCACCCAATCAGACACAAGAACCTAGTCTCAGTGGCAGGTTTACCAAAACTACAGGGCAGAGTGGGAGTGGGTTGGCATCTCTACTGGGCTGTCTCTGCCTTCCCAGCACCTCTCCTAGGAAGGTCTGAGAGGACCTTAGAGATGAGCTAATGCCAGGGCCTCCAGCTTTTCTTTCTGCCACTCCTTGTTCCCCTGTGGATCAGATCATGGTTCAGGGACAACCTCTCAAGGTTAGACCTGGAGTTGTGGCGTTTGAGTTAGGGTGAGGTAGGGGAGTGAGCATAGGGGCTGCCTGGGTCCTGGCAGTGTACCATAGGCTCAAGGTGACACCATCCCTCTCCCCCACTGGCTCGATTTCCAGGCTTTGGGTTGAGTGGATGGCCTGGCTCCAGGAGACGCAGGTGGGGAGGATCCAGAGTGGGATGTGGGATGCAGGCCTCCCTCCCTCCCTAGTTTGGAGGTTTGACTTGGAACAAGATCCAGGCAGAAAGTGTTTCAATAACCATCACAGCCACCTGTTCACCTGGAACACCTGGTACGAGCCAGGTGTGGCTGCTCCTCGCCATCACCAAAGCTCATTGCTTCCCGACGCTGCCTTTCTCTTTCCAGCCTTGCAGCTGCAGCGCCTCTGGATCCCCATGCCCATCCAAGGCCGCCTTCTCCGCCCTGCTTCTCGGTTGCAGTGGCCTGCTCCAGCCCTCATCACTTTCCTGGACTCTTTTCACAGTCACCCAGCCCATCCGTAGCCCCAGTACGGGGCTTGATGGGACAAGTGAATGCTCTCATAATCACTTCAGATAGGGAACAAGGGACCCTGGTTGTGGTCCAGCGCCAGGTTTCAGTCCTGCTGGACTCGCAAGTGGAACAATGCCTGTTCCTGCCAATGTTAACATCCTGGTGCCGGTCTTTCCCCTTCCAGACAGACTGCCACAATGGCATGAGTGGCACCATCTATGAGTACGGGGCCCTCACCATCGACGGCGAGGAGTACATCCCCTTTAAGAAGTACACTGGCAAGTACATCCTTTTCGTCAACGTGGCCAGCTACTGAGGCCTGACTGACCAGTACCTTGGTAAGAGCCCACCTCCCACCACTGCCTCATGCAGTGCTGTGTCACTGGGACACAAATCACAGGAACTTCTCTGGTGCCAAAAGTGAGGGGTGGGTGAGCTACAAGTCTCAGCTCCGTCATGTGCGCGTGCCTGTGCACATGTGCATGCATTTTACTGGGGATGGAACCCAGGGCATTCCCACTGAGCTACATCCCAGCCCTTTTTGAGGATGGGTTTTGTTCAGTCATCAAGTTGCCCAGGTTGGGCCCAAACCTTGGGTCCTCTTGCCTCAGCCTCCCAGAGTGCTGGGATCACAGATGTCACCATGCCAGGCTTGGGTGGCATGTTTTTCTGGACATAACTCTACATCTGAGGTGTGGTGCTTTTGGACATATTCTAGAGCCCTGGTTATCCTTCTCCATCTATGGATACCTCTGCTACCTTAAAACACAGGGATAGAAGAGATGGGCTTGGCCCAAGGACCCCGTCCTTTCCTTCTCCCACTACGACTGCAGTGAGAAATGGCAGCTGTAGCTCAGCTGCCTGAGAATGTCTCCCCGGACATCAGTGCGGTCCACTGGGTGCTTCTCTTGGCCCTGATGGAAAGCAAGTATTGGTACATTGGAAAAGTGGGGTCTGAGCTAACCCAGAAAGATGACTTCCATATTCGGCCCTTTCCTAAGTACACAGGCAGTGGATGGGCGCATGACACAGTCCTCCCTTCTAGGCTGGACAGTCAAGCTGTGGGGAGGCCAGGGCATGTGACATGCTACTGTGCCCAACCCTCAGGGGAGTCACAGGACTGGAAGGTCTGAGGGCTTCTCTGCCAGTGCACAATGCTGTCTTGAACCCATTTGTCCAGGTGGAGGTGGCTGGGTGCTGCACTACACAAAGCCGGGGTGGGGCTAGGGGCAAAGGGCCCGGGGAGGTGGTTAGAGTCTACCACAGCTCCCTGGACAGAAGATCCTAGAAGGATGGTGTGAGGCCTGGCTGTAGGGCAAGGGAACCACCTGCCTTTGCTCAGGAAGGGATAGTGCCTGTGGGTCCCCAGGCCTCGCAGTAGAGCCCTGAGGTGAGGGCGGGCTAGCAACTGCTGGTCTCAGGGTTTTTCACTTCTCACAGTCCCAGTCCAGCTTTGCACTAACTCACATTGATCATGGGCAAACCGTGCCCTCCCAAGCTTTGGTGACTTCCGCTGGGCCAAGGTGTGGGTGAGCAGACGCCTCACCAGGCCACTGCCTCTGCTCTTCCCACCCCAGAACTGAATGCACTACAGGAAGAACTTGAGCCATTTGGTCTAGTCGTTCTGGGCTTCCCCTGCAACCAATTTGGAAAACAGGAGCCTGGAGAGAACTCGGAGATCCTCCCCAGCCTCAAGTGAGTGCTCAGGACCTGGGCCTCCAGGCGCAGTGTGTACATGCGTGAATGCGTATGCATGGTCCCACTCATGGTGCCCTCCCACGAGGAACCCCTTCCCTGCAAGGACGATGCATGGTCGGACAGCGCATGGTAGCAGAACAGAGGACTGAGTTGTGTGGCAAGTGTACTGAGAAGGGATCAAGCTGGAAGACCTCAGACCTAATTCTGCTCACACCCATTAAACATCCTTGGCTCTGCTGCACAGCCCGACAGGGGTGTCCTGAGCCCTCTCCCCGTCTTGTGCCTGTGCCCACAACCCACCTTCGCCTCCTTTCCTTGCAGGTACGTCAGGCCAGGTGGGGGCTTCGTTCCTAACTTCCAGCTCTTTGAGAAAGGCGACGTGAACGGGGAGAAAGAACAGAAATTCTACACTTTCCTGAAAGT
>PVKN010041212.1:0-10590 GCA_004027915.1 Capromys pilorides
TGCTTAGTAGAAGCTAAGCAATGGAGTCATGAACGTTCCCAGAAACATTGGTTCTCTGAGCTGCTCGAAAAGTCCTGGGACATGGCAGGGTGTATTTTTCACTACTAAACACTGGGCAGAAGCTAGTGGTCCAAAAGTGTAACCGCCAGTTACAGTTCTATGTACAATTCTGTTGTGAAAGATAACTCTTTCTTTAATTCAAAAAAGACCCATTGCCTTAGTTACTTAAGCCAGTATGAGAAAAGTGTCCCTGAGATCAGATTCCTGTGACAAAGAGTTTATGTGTCCTAGATGGATGGATAAAACCAATGTGAAAAAGATGTGGTGTTTTTATACAATGGAATATTACTCAGCTATAAAGAATGATGAACTTGAAGCCTGCAAATGTAAGTGAATGCATCTTGGATATATACTCATAAGTGAAATAAACGAGAACTACATGTGCAAATAGTGTATAGTCTCCCTAGTGTAAGAACTCAAAAGAAATAAAAATGGAAAGGAACAACACAGCTAAATGGAAATCAAGAACTTAAAGATTAAACAATGAAGAGATAGGGGCTAGGGAGATAGCTCCATGGCACAAGTGCCTGCCTGGCAAGTGCAAGATTGTGAGTTCAAACTCTGGTCCTGCAAAAAATAAAAAATAAAAATAAATAATGAAGAGACAGCAAGCAGAAAAGTTAGGAAACATGGCACAGGTAAGCCATGCGCTTATACACACAGAATGATTTAGACAATGGTCCTAAGAATCTCCAACAGGCTTTTGACACTGAGGATAGCAATGTATAATACTAACACCATACGTGAAATGCCTGTCATTCTGGTCTTTCAGATGTGTGCTGCTACTAATGTCATTTCAATTATTACTATACTCTCTCAAGTAAATGTTTGTTTTAAAAAAACAAAAAAGGAGAAAAAGTAAAGCAAACATGACCCTTATATACCATGGGTACTACCCTGCCATCAAGAAGGATAAGCTTCAATCTTTCATTGGAAATCAGATGGACCCTGAGATCATCATGTTCAATGATATAAATTGGATGCACAAGCTTCCATATTGCCTAGCTTCTATTATTTGAGAAATGCAAATTATAAATGAAGAACAAAATATATGATAGATAATAGGAACCACCTTGGGACAGACTTTTCTCAAATGGGAAGGTGACAGAGAGATAGAGAGAGGGGAGAGAGGGAAGGAAGAGGGGATGAAAAAAGGAACTGAGGTGCGGTACACACACGTGGCCACCCCACACGAGAAACTGGACATCCCGTGCTCCCAACATATGCTACTAAAAGGAAACAGTAAACTCTGGATACTCACAAATATTTGAGTACATTGCCTTCTACCCATAGTGACTGATTAGCAGACAGCAGAGTTATTTCAATCACCAGCTCATTTATTCACAGACACCAAGACTTTAAAAAACGTGCTCCTGTTTCTTCTGTGCTGGGAACGTTACTCTCTCCCTGAAATTTTAGTCATAGCTAAACAAGCTGTACAGGAGAAATGCCTGTAATTAGGCCATGGTGAGGAAAGGGGCACATAATGTTTCTTTTTCTTCTTCCTGTTTTATTTGAAAAAGTTGCATACATGCACCGAGAAGTCACTGGGGTGTCTCAGGCGCATCCTATATTTGCTGTTCTCTGCAGGAAGCTAGGTGTCAGGAAAGGGCAAGCAAAAGCAGGGTGAACTATGCTCCTCAAATTGGGGGCAGGAAAACAGTCTTCCTCCGTGAGATGACTTCCTCGGCAAGTCTTGCAGAAGACCTTCCCTCACCAGACAGAGCAAGGGGAGGAACAGCCTGATGAAGTCTGAGAGGTGCTTACTTCGTAGGAACTGGTTAGGGGCACGTGGCTCCAGCCATCCGTTTAGGGAAGGCCTAGAATTAGGGTGATCACAGGCAGGAAGGGTCGCTGGCTCCAGGACCTGCCTCCTGTCACACATGCGGCCTCCGCCTTCATGGCACAGTTGAATCAACAGGAACAATGGTCCCCACACTGAGCAAACCAAAACATGTTCGCAAGACCACAGATCAACGGGCAAAGGAGTGGGGGGTCTGATGGGCTGTGTCTTGGGAGAGTCCTGGCCACAGAGCCACAGAGGGGACAGATGGGGTGCTCCTGGCTGTGCTGGGTGGCCCCCTGCTCCACTGAAGGTCCCCTAAGTAAGCGCTGTTGTCCACATTTGTCACATTTCTCAGCAGCTTAGACTTCCCTCAGAGTCACCCAGTAATTTAATTTGCTCATGATAATTAGAAGGTTAAACGAAGGAAACATGTTAACTACACTCCTCCACTAACCCCAAGGATAGAAGCCCAGACGGAATTAAGCACTGTAGGACCATCAAGTCACAGAATTGGTGTCTCTATCAAGGCGACTGTGTCAACTAATTACAACTTATCTTTTGAATTACTGTCCCTGCTGGATCCATTTTAATAAAGCGGCACTAATGTAGCTCACATAAAGAAGAAAAAAAGCGCTGTTTCACACAAAAGGTCGTTGAAGTTCATGAGTTACTCAGCTTGGTGTGGATGGAATGCGAGGAGGCAGCTTAATCACAGTGGAGATCAAAATTAGTCTTCCTGTTATGGTAGACTAGGATGGCATACCTTACCAACTGCGCATTTATTGAGCCCGCCATACCCTGCGGTCAGTGAACAACTCTGAGTGAGAGCTGGTCCTAGCCGCCAGGCCCCTGCCCAGGAAGTGCTAGTCCTCTTGTTAGATTCCCAGACACCGAGAATCTGGGAAATGTCATAAAGGAGCCTGCAGAAAGCTCCAGTGGGTCCCCGAGGAGAGGCAGCGCAGAAGGGACATTTGATCTCAGCCCACAGGAAGCCAAGAGAGGTGACAAAACTAACAGGGAGGGAAGGGAGCCGAGATGCCCATGACTCACCCAGAGGCAGGTCCACACCACAGAAGCCCTGTGCGTGGTCAGTTTGTGTCCTCCTCTGTTAACGCCACATCGGGGAGTGAACTCCGGGGGGAAGTCTCTCTTGTTCACTGACCTGTCTTAATGCTTTGAACGGCTCTGGACACGCAGGAAGTGCTTAATAAATCCCTATCAAACTAATGAATGAACAGACGTGTGCAATCTGTGTGTGTGTGTGTGTGTGCGCGTGCACCTGTGTGTGTGTTTGAACTGTAATTGTGTCACTCGAGACTTGGACATATCCAAGAGTCAAGTGACTCAGTTATCTGCCAAGGCTCAGTCTTTGGCCCTTGTGGCTCCTTGAGGAGACTTGGCCTGAAGACTATTTGAAAATCGGGACTCGTTCTGCAGTGTCTACTCCGGGGGCAGCAGCGTCAAAGCCCTGCCGGTGGTCAGCTCGTAATCTGTAGGCAAGAAAGAGGCAAATGCAGGCTCGGGTCCCGAGAATGAGCAGCAAAGGCTGGTCATAAATACTCAGACTCTGCGATGCTTTAGGAACCTCAGTTCCAGGGGAGTTGGTGCAGGCCTTTGGTGTTTTATTGATTTACAGGTAACCAATCCGAGACTGTCGAGCTTTTATGGCAGAGTTTGGAAAAGCGGGACATGGTGGCAGTCCCGAACACGGAGCCCCAGAGCGGCCAGCCCAACACGCACCTGGAGAAGTCGCAGGCGCATGGCCAAGCAGCTTTCTAAGGCACAGAGGGTGCAGCCCTAGAATTAGACTGGGAATCCCCACTCTAAAATGCCACACAGCTCCCTTATAATGGCACCCATCCTTTGAAAAAGATAAAAGTGGCAGTAAAAGGAAGAGATTGCGTACACATCTTTTACTTTCTTAGGTATTTTTTGAAAAAAGCTCAGGATAGGTGACATATTCTGGAATTACCATGTAATGATTTTCCCCCTCCCAGCAAACATAAGATAAATGAACTTTCTTACATTGTTCCGCGTAATAAACAGTCTAGTGTTGCGGGTTAGAGCACTTCGTTCACACGCTCTGCAGTAGAATCTGCTAGGGAGGTATTCTGATCTCATATTGCAGACTGGAAATGGGAGACTCCAGGGGACTAACTTTGCTGTTTACATAGAGCAAATACTGAACAAGAGCTGAAGAAAAGCCAGTTCTCCACAATCTTTGGATCAAGGGTCCTTATTTCTAACATAGTTTACAAATATTTATGTCTTAGCTAATGAACATATTTAAAGGTACTTGTGCTTTTATGAACAGAAAAATATTTATTTCTGCTTAATTAGAACTAGTCTGTGCTGTTGTCTAAAAGCATTTTAATCGCCTACTAATGCCACAGCCGAAACCTTTTTGGCAGCTCGACAGCAGGCAAGGAGGAAGGGCGCGCTGCTCACGGAGCCCTCCGGAGTCCTTCCGCTGGGCTTGGATAATGAAGCAGGACGCTCGGTGTGGGTCTTTGTGCAAGAGGCGTCAGTCAGGAAGGATCCAGCTTCTCTTTTGATGGCTTTGTTGGATTCCAAGTTACCAGTTCAGGGCCGTGGAGATGGCTTGGTGGTCTAAGTACCTGCCTGGCAAGTGCAAGGTCCCGAGTTCAATTCTCAGTACCCCATGTTGTGCCGGCCCTGGAACCCTTGGTGGGAAAAGCTGGCCCCCAACCTGGGTAGGGTGGTCCACACCTGTAATCCCAGCAGTGGAGAGACAAAGACAGGAGGCTCACTATGAGTTCAAACTGTGGCACGAGACTCTATATCAAAAGAAAAGAAAGGAAAAAAATCACTGATTCATTAGTATTTCTAAGCATGGAAACTCAGCCAGCAACCTTTGTTAAATCAAAAGGCCCATCGAGTGGTAAATGGGCAGTGCCAGGCTATGTGGGTGCTGTGTGTGCTGCAAGAGCAGTGATATCTTTGTCCTCCATTTGTGAATGGACAGAGAGAGGGCAGAGGACAGAGGGACATAGTGACAGGCAGGGACCAGACACAGGAACACAAGATAGACTCAGAGCCAGGACGGAGCTCAGCAGCAAAGCACCTCTGGCAAGCACAGGGTCCTGAGTTCAATCCCCACTACCAAAGAAGCGGGAGGAGGAGTAGAGGGAGGAGGAGGAGGAGGAGGAGGAGGAGGAGGAAGAGGAGGAGAGGAGGAGAAGGAGGAAGAGGCAGACCCAGTAGTGTGGCATGGAAGTGGGATCTGTCCAATGACCAAATGAGTCCCTCACGTGGGCTGATCAGACATCCAAAAGCACTAGACGGAAAGTGGAGTGCGCCGTTTATTATGCTTAGTGGACACAAGGTCACCTGCCAAGACACCCGCAGTCACCAGTGTCCCAACAGCATAACTGTCAAGCAGTATTTGCTGAATGAATGCATGAGTGAGTGGCTAAGTGATCTACTCATTCTGGCCAGTTGAGTGAGTGGATGTTTCCAGTCAGTGCCTGGCTTGCCGGGGGATGCGTGGAGGACCTTGCTCTGCTTCGCTGCAATTTCTAGATTAGCGTGGTACGCTGCAAGCCTCTTGCAAGCAGAGAGAGCCCTCAGGAAGTGCGGAGCCTCTGAACCTTCTAGAACTTCAGCATCTTTCTCTTTCCCTACATCTCCCAACACCTGTTACTCAAGAGGAGCAAAGTCCACAGGGGACAGATGGGAGCTCTAGCTGCGCAGGAGTTCCCCTGATGTCCCATCCTTTATCCCTTCTGCACACAGAGGCTGCCAGAATCCCTTTGGTGATGTTGATCAAGCAAAATCAGCAAGATCAGTGCTCCTCACTTCATTCAGCATTTTCTGAGAACAGCATGCGGTTGTGGGCCCCGTTGCCAGAAAGCCCTGTAGCTGTCACTCTCCTGAGCTCACAGCCAAACAGGGAGAGTCTGCTTGGCTTTATTGCTGTTGTTGCTATTGTTGTGGAGATAGGATCTCACTATGGAGCCCAGGCTGACCTTGACCTTGAGGTGATCCTCCTTCCTCAGGCTCCCTCCCAAGTGCTGGGGTCACAGGTGCTCACCACCATGCCTGGTTTCATTGCTTTCCTTGGTACTGGAAGTGCTGATCACTGTGGGAGGTAATGACAATGCCCAAGAAGCTAGCTCAGATTGCTCTGTGAATGGGGTGTGTGTGTGTGTGTGTGTGTGTGTGTTGGCACGTGTGTGTGCTTGTGTGTGTGTTTCCTTTACTTAGTACAGTACTTAGATTGAAGCAAAATGCACTTTAAAAAACGCAACATTTAAAAATAGCGTTTAAAAAATAATTCTCGTGACCCATTGTTTCTATCATTGCTCTCTGTGTTCAGGGTCATTCAAGGACTTGTGTCTTCCAGGAGATAGACCTGGGGCACACACTCGCCCTGGCCAGGCCTGCGTCAGGACTGCGATGCTAAGAGAGAAACAATGCTAGTCAGGGCAAGATGCTTTGGAATCAGCTCTGTCTTTGAGCATTGTCTGTTGACACCCGGAGGAGGGCACTTGAGATCCCCACCTTCCTTAAACATAAGAGTAGTGGGATTGGAAGACCTTTGTTATTCTAGTTAACCTAAACTCAGCACTGACATTTAAATGCCTGGTTCTTGTTCTCTTGTTTGTTTCTCCTTGCAAAACTAAGCCTCCTGTATCTTGGCCTCTCGCGTTTTCAGTGACTGTTATTAAGTTAGAGAAATGTCCATAATACACATTATTGGCTGGTGAAATAAAAGGGTGCACTGGTGGTATTTCGTGCAAGACAGACAACCCCTAGCAACACCCTGCTTTCCATTTCTTGCCTTTGGCCAGCTTGACTTTCTGGATTTCCCAGTCTTAGATCGTGTTCAGTATGGCTACGCAACCTTGAGACTGACAAGGATGTTTTCTGCCATATTTTTACCCCTAGCCTTATTTCTGTCCCACTTTTCCCTGACTCTGGCACCAGCCCTGCTGTCCAACACTGCAGAAGGCTGAGAACCCAGACTCATTCAGATCCTTCTCTCCATGGAGGGTGGATTCCCCCCAGATCTCCTAGGTAACTTTGCAACAATAAACACAAATCCAATCTTCAGGGTGTTTATTAGTGAGGCTTGTTGTGATTGGCCTGTGTGGCCTTAGTTATTTCGATGACCTTTTTAAGAACTTCAGGAAGGAAAGAGACAGAGTGGAGACTTTTGCTTCAAAGCTATATAATTAGATTAAGTGCTATATTTTTTCAGATTCCAGTGTGCTATTATATACTCAAGCAAGCAAGCCTTGGGGAGGGGGGGCTGGAAAAATCAGTAAATACTGTGCTGTGTTTAACAAACAAGAGGCAGCTGGCTCTGCTTCTTGGTTTTATTCTGGATGCTTTTGAAAGAAATGTTTACTCACAGAATATGAGTTTTCTTCCTGTCATTTGGCGGGAGATTTTTTTTGTTGTTTGTTTCCAAAATGAGAATAAAGCCATGTTATATACAGGTTTGTTCTTTTTACTAGACATTTCTTGTCCACCGGTTAGAATTCAGCTGGGCTCAATTCGTGCTTTTGGAAAAAGGAAGCACATTGAGCGTTTTTGAATTTTTGTATTAAACGTATGTGGAGAATGACCCTTAGTCACTTGACAAATGAAACATTAAAATATTGCGCCCAGATTCATTCATTCATTCATTTATTTTTCGCGGAACCAGGGATGCCCCCAGATTTAAATGAAATATTTTAGTACTCTTTCTCTGGTTTAATTCAGCTTTAACTGCATTATCAATTGTCACGAGCAGAACGTTTCTAGGGAAACGCCGAGGTGACCCTGTAATTGCGGCTTTCACGCCGCCAGGGCCACAGCGCCTTTGGTTTGGTGCTGAGCCAGGAGGGCTTGATTGATAATATCTGTCTCGGATGTCACCCCGGGAGAAAAGAACAAAACCTCAGCAGACTCGGTGCCTCCCAGCTGTCTCCGCTGCTCCAGTTTCTCAGCCCCATTGACGTCATCGGGAGGTTTCAAAGCAACCCAGGGCGTCTAGTAAACCTGCACACAATTGAAAGGAGGAAACACAAAGGCACTGATTCACAGCCGTGCGCTGGCTCGCTCCGGAGAGGCGGCTGCTGCTCGAGTCCCTGGCGGACTGGGCAGATGTTTTCTCCTGTGCTGCATTAAAAAAAGAAAGAAAAAGGAACGTCACCCGCCACCCCGGCTCATGGGAAAGCCTCAGCTGGGGGCGGAGCGGCCCTTCCGAGATCAGCCGGTATCTCCAGGAGCTGGTCCAGGGCAACCTGTGTCCAGCCTGCGGCTTCTGAGGCAGGAGATGGCGTGGGACACGGCCTCCCCGGTGCAGCAGGGGTCCTCAGCCGGCCAGGCTCCGGCCAGCATGCCTGCTCCTCTTCCTGTGCAGCCTTTTGCCCCCCCACCCCCACCCCGTGCCAAACAGTGTCTGGGGGTGGGTGATCGAGCTCAGAGGAAGGTCTTAACCTTTTCCAGGAAAGATTTTGTGTCTGTCTCTTTGGAGATGTGTGTTATTTTTAAAGCTACTTGATCAACTTAATACATTAAATATATAGCAAACTCTGCCCCTAAAAGCGAACCGTAGCGAGCCCTTTCTGAACCCTGTGATCCAGCATTCTAGTCATTAGCCTGAGCCCTGCTCATGAGCTAAGTTTTCATCCGCTGGGCAGTTTGACTGCTAAGAAAGGACCACGCTGCCTTCCCCTCTCCTCATCCTCCACCGAAAACACAGGGACCCCAGCAACCGGGCTGCTCTCATTCCTCATCCGTTCTTACGGCTCTCGGTTGAGATGCAGCCGAACTTCACACAGCTTCGAGTTTACCAGGCCTTGTGGTTTCTACTCTCCTCGTTAAGTCGCGCAGCCAGGGTGACTGCAGATAGCTTAAGTAGCACTCAATCCTATGTCCTGATTTGGGGAATCTTCTCAATTTAGTGAGTTTGTTTTGACCATTTGTTCCATGGGGGAGGACCTTTAGGGTGGAAGATAAGAGAGAGAGCTGCTGGACGGCAGGCACGTAGAGAACGGGGTAGGAAACGGGTGCCCATGTGGCTATCACAAGGCGGTGGGGGTGTGTGCGTGGGACCAAAGGGTGGCCCTCGAGCGAGGAGCGTGTCAGAGAAGCAGTGGAGGACAGTGATCCTTCAGTTGGCGAGGACCATGACACAGGCGCCAACTGGCCAGGTAGGCTGAGGGCCGCCCCTAGGAGCAGAAGGCGCTGCTGGGAACTCGAAGGCTGGGAGCTGCTGAGGGGGAGGCGGGCGCCCTGGGCGGCCCTCATGACACTGTGCCAAGGAGTGTCTACTAGCAGAGATGCTTACAGGTGAAACAAATCGATGCCATGGGGAAGTTGGTTATGCAGCCATGTGTAAGGTGCTCAAGAGGAAAGAAGACCCAGCTCCTGAGGCGCAGGGTTCCATGGGTGCCTGAGGTGGCGTGGGAAGTGCAGGGCGTCCAAACCAGGTGGGGACAGAGGAACCCTCTCACTTGTTTAAATGTTCTTATTGAGCTTCAAGTACCTGTCATGCACTCCTCTGGGTCGGAGAATATTGCAATCAAAGACTAATAAAACCCTCTGTTCACAGGCCTTTCATTAAATAAGAGCCAGAGAGAGGAAGGGCAACCCACCCAATGTGGAACTCACGGAACTTGGGTGCCCTGGGGGCGGGGCTTGAGGCTGACCTAAGGATTTCTTGGCTTGAGAGCACGCACCCCTCACCCTTAGCTCTAGAGTGTAGCTTTGCTGGGGTGCTCACACGGCCAGAGCCCCACATAGGAGGAGGAGGAGTAGAAGGGACTTTGACAGAGCAGGAACCGCTGCGTCAGTGTCACCGTCGGCACTTGGGGACAGTTGACTGGAGTATATTTTGCTGTGACAGAACAGCATTTCAGAGTGTTTAGCCTTGCGGATTGTTTCCTACTCCACTTAGCTGAGACAGATAGTTGAGATGTGCTTATATTGATCGTGTGTCTTCAATAATCTCAGGAAAGCCATCCCAAAGGCTGCGGTTTAGGGCCACCTCGCGGTGCTTTTCCATCTTTGTGCTGCGCAGACCCCTCTTTCTACCCTAACCTTGTCCTTCTGGTGAGGGACGGGGCTGTGTGGCTTACTGGGAGTGCCTAACGCTAGCAATTATGGCTGCACCGGCTAAGGAAGAAACTCTTCCTTCTGAGGCAAATGCCTGGACAGGTTTTGTGAGTGATATTCTCATAATCATTTGATACTTTAAACATTTAGCCATCTTCTTTGAGGTTGTTAATATGAATAATGCAGGTGTTTTCTCTACGTCAAGAAGTTTTTGAATTTATTTAAAGGTTGTGTCACTAGTAAGACAGGCTTTATCATGTCTACTTAAAACTTAACAGAAACTAAAATCTTACTTCATACCCAAGTAAATAGGAGGCTCATAACCAGATTAATATTCAGTCAATGGAACACTTGGGAATATTAGCAATGATATTCCTTCTGTGTCTGGCTTTTGCCAAGTTAATCATGAGAATTCACACTGGGAACCTTACCTGGATAATGGCCTTTGAGAAGTGCTGTCATTAAAAGCAAGATGATAGAAGCTCCTTCGGATATTGACAGCTGCCCTCCACACACACACACACACACACACACACACACATATCCGCACACAAATTACAAATTCACTGAATAAGTACTCAGTAAATACTGCATCTATTCACAAGGATTGGTACCCAAAACCTCAATTCTCAATCTCTCTCTCCCTCTCTCTTTCTCTTCCTCCCTCTCCCTCT
>PVKN010041213.1:0-10828 GCA_004027915.1 Capromys pilorides
CTATTGAATTTAAAAAGAATAATTCTGATGCTAGAATCACTGGATTAAAGTTACTGTAGGTCAGTCCTTCAAATTTTCCTAGAAAGTTGTTTTATTTCTGAACATACACGTTGATATAGGATAATTATCATTACACTATGTTATACTATGACTTGCATTTGTAATGCAAGTTAACAAGGAGAATTTTCATGAGACTAGGATATCCCCTTCGTTTCCTATTGGTATATCCACATTTAGTTGACTGGAACAATTAGCAGACTCACAACAAACTACTTTTGTTTTCTGATGGAAAAACTTGTTTTCCTATTGGTTCTTCTTCGTGCCATATGGTCATTCCTAATAGTCAGGTTTCTGTCAGTTTTAGAAACATCTTTCAAGACTTTAAGCTTTCAGAATATGAAACATTGAAACTAAAAAAAAAAAACCCTAAATGTTAGTAAATTTATATGATGCATATAAGAATTTCTGTAGAAACTCAAAAGGGCAATCTGGTCGTGAGTCATACGATTCTATTTTCCCATGTATTAGAGATGTACAATATTGAATACCTTTCAGTATCAGTGCCAATATATTCAAACTTAAATTTAATTTCTTAATTCAAAATAATATTTCTTAAAGTAGGAATCAAATCAAAGGTACAAGACATACATAACTGTTAGGTCCTCTAGTCTGTTTCTAAAGCTGTAATTTCAGTGGCATGGGACTTTTAAATTCACACAGTGCAATAACTTCTATGAAGAGCCAAAGGAAGTGAAATATTTTTCTTAAGGTAACGGAAGTTCAAATAAAGCAATCTGTGCATGTATCTAGTAGAGAGGCAAGAATTCACCCTTCAACCAACTTTCACTTTCAATCCTCTGACTAACCTCACATTGACTAAGAGTGGTGAATCATTATGAGGCACTTTCACAATGCCAGGTGTTGTACCATGTTCTCCAGGTGAGTTACCTCATTAAGTCTGCATAAGAACTTGAAATTATCTTCCCATGAGGGATGCAGAAAGCATCCAGGGATTTATAGGCTTTCCGGGGTCACACAGGGACTGAGTGGTAGGGCAAGAATTTGTATTTAAGTCTATCTAACTCCAGAATGTGTGCTCTTAATCTATGTCACACCTCTCATACCTTAAACTATCCTTTTAGCTTCATTTGCTAAACAAAAGTTTTAAGGAAAAAGAAAATTATAATTTAGGGCTGTCTTAGTTACTTTTACTCGTTGCTGGGACAAATACCCGACACTCAAAATAAAGGAAGGAAAGGTTTATTTAGCTCACAGTTGCTGGAGGTTTCAGTCCATATTCGGCAGGCCCAAGGCTGCGTGAACAGGGCAGAGAGTATCCAGTTCATGGCGGCAGAACCACCAACTCAACCAACTCACCGGAGCAGAGAGTAACAGCTCTTTAAAAAGTCCCTTTGTGCTCAGTCACTCTGACGTGGGCCCGCTGTGCCCTAGGGTAGAACCAATCATACCCCAGGATGGGCCCTTGATCCCGCTCTAGGGAGGAGCCAATCATATCCTAGGCAGGCCCAGATCATGCTCCAGGGAGGAACCAATTATAACACATAATCCTATTGGATCATGACTCATGTCTCAAATTCTAGTAGTCCCCGCCCCATGATTGCATGAGGCTTTGGGGGGACAACTAGACATAAACCATAACAAGGGCTATCAAGGAGTCTGTACCATATCAAAACATCTATATGACATTCAAAAACTCATCTGGTAAGGTATTTTGGAAGATACCCAGCTAGCTGTCACCCAGCTAGAACTCAGTTTGGTTGTACTGCCACACATCAAGAGAGAGAAATTGCCTAGAATTCTAAATGGAAACGTAAAACTCATCACTGGATTGCCTGTTGAGCCTCACAAAATTCATAGCTGGAAAAATCAAGTAGACTTTCTGGGGAATAAGAATCCTTTGTAACCTACACAGCCATCTTCAGAAAATCAAAGGCCAGTAGTAAGCTTAGGCGCTCCTCAAACCCGCTGGTGCTTTCCACGCATGTGCAGTATTATAGGGGCAGCTGAGGAACAATTTAATTGAGTGTTATTTATTCAGCACATATTTAGTCATCACTCACATAGACCAAAGCACGATGTTTAGAGGATACATGCTGATGAAAAGTAAACAGATACTCAACGAGTTTACAAAATTAGACTAACAAAAGTTCACTTAATGGAAGCCACTCCGAATACTACCTTAGACTCAACAATATCTTGGTAATGACAAAAAAAGTAGTAAAACTGAAAAGAAATTCCAGGAAGACAGAGATCAGGGAAGGGTGGGCTGATGCCGCGCAAATGAAGATAAGATCTGAGCTTAGCCCTGAGTGGTTGAGTATTTGAAGAGGAATTACCAGGATGACAATGTTGAGGTCATGGAGCAGTGCAAAGGGGCATTCTGGGAGCTGAGCACTAGACATTAGTTGAAATTTGATGTAGATGTATCAGATAGTTTGCTACTTTTTTCATTTAGTTATTTCACTATTTTTTAAAATAAACTTTACAAATAGATCTCTGTTGAATTATCCTGAGTGCTCATGAAATACATCCACCTTTCTTATCTACTGTGTGTCAAAAACTGCTGCTATACTGTGGAGACAGGGAGAGGCTATCTTCCATTCTCATGAGAATTAATTTGCTTAGTAGACAGATTGTTTATCACATATATAATAGCTTGAGAGAATAAGTGGAAATTTTTTGGACTTGGGAACAAAAATCATGTCAAGTCTATAAAGGAAATTGTTGTTAGTGGACCCTCCTGTTAAATTTTAAATTTTTAACTTCTGAGATTGTGCTTTTAAGATACAAGAAATTTATCAAGGCATAACAGTTTAATATTTCCTATAAATCAGATAGAATGTGTGGTATTTTGTACCCCAATTATCAGCATTGGAGCAAAAAATATCCAATAGCAAAATTCACAAATTTTATATTAAGGTAACCACATTGGTCACTGAGAGAAGATGGCAATGGGGCTGCCCACATGTGAAAGGCCCTGTGCAGCCCACTGTTTGAAGCACTTCTGATTCTCTAGTTCAACTGTGGATAATATCAGGCTCAAACTTGCCAAAGAGGACAAAGAATAAGGAATATAAATTAGGACTATATAAATTAGGATTAGGGACTCCAGGGAGCTAGCCTCTGAACTTGAACTCAGACACGTGCTGGGAACTCCAACAGCCATGACCAAGGGCTGGAGGCATCAAAAGTAGGTAGAATCGGGGTGTAGCAGTGGCAGAGAGGGAAACACATAGTCTGAAATTCAAAAACACCACGAGGAGGCAAAGAAGATCTGGGAGAAGGGGTAAAGAAAGTTCCTAATAGTTTTCTTTTATATCCAGTCCTTTGTGTGAGTAAATGCATTTCTTTCCTTGGATTCTATAAGTTATTACATTATTTCTTAATTAAACTAGTTTGAATAAATTATTATAAATTAAATTCATGTGAATTCAAAAAAATGGCCCCTAACATGCTGGCAGTGTCTTGTATCTGAAAGTTATATTTCCTGCTTGCTCTTACCTGTTTGGGCCATCAAGTTGTATCTGTACCATCACTGAGGGTTTCACAGAAGTACTTGTTCCTTGTTTTGAAAAGAGATTGGAGAACTTTCATAAATGTCTATTAATTTGAGGGATTTTTTAAATTAAAAGATACCAAAAGAGCAGAAGCACTGTGAAAATGTATGGAAACATGGTCTTTTGTCATAGATAGGATAAATAACATCTTGAACATGCCCGTGTCCCCTTGCTATTTTACATGGCAAGAGGAACTTTGCAGATGTGGTTAAGATAAGGACCTAGATTAAATGAGGCAGGGGATTTAGCTTGGTAGGCCCATGCCTGCCTGGCAAAAACAAGATCATAAGTTTGATTCCTGATACCAAAAGGAAAAAAGAATAGATTAATTAAGTGTTCCTCACATCATCACATGTCTTAAAGTGGACGACTGTGGAAGAAGAATGTATCCAAGAAAATAGAAAGGGGAGAGAGGTTCCAGGTGCCAAAGGTTTCAGTTTATCATCACTCGCCTCAAGACAGAACTATGAGCTAAGAGATGTACAAAGTGGAAATTCCACAGCCTTGAATGCTCAGCTGAAAACCCCCAAGAGAAAGGGAACCTCAGTTCTAAAACCAGAACCCAACTCTGCCAAATATCGAAATGAGCATAAAGATGAATTTTTCGCAGAGAATTCAAAAAGTATGCTGATGCCAGTTCCGTGTCAGGCTACAGAAGCATAAAGTAATACATTTGCATTGTTTTACATCATGGAGTGCCGGGGAGTTTCTTACAGAATCCACAGAAAACTGCTCTACCTTCATCATCAAACTGTATGATTCCTGGTTTAGTACGACAGGAAAAGTGAGAAAGTCAGACTTTTCCTGGGAGGACTGCTTTGCATTAAGTGACTTTAACAATAGTGTTCTACAACTATTGTGCTATTTAAATTTGGATCAGGTCCTTGATCCTATGAAGAAACAAATACACGGCCTGAAACTGAAAGTGTAGCTTGAAGCGAGAAAATGAATATGTCCATTCTTTGGGAATACTCTTTTTCATATGTACAATATAAAATAACATAAATACCATTTGTATATCTACAATATAATATGAAATCGCATTAATAAAATATTAGTTTATAAAATTCATTAGTCAACTGTAATCTATTTCCATAGATCTATGCATTCTAAAGTTTTTATTACTCAATTTCCTTTGTCAGATCACTCAGATCTTTGTAGAAATTCCACATTGTAGTTTCTCCATAAAATAAATGCCAAACTTTAGTTCTGTGTTATTGTAAGTTCTGGATATTCAATAGAAAATATATTGAAAATATATAGAACTTCTATTAGAGTTTTGAGATTGTTTGGTTAGTAGCTATGACCTTCTGTTGAAAACCAGCAGCTGTTATATGATGGATGTAGTTATAAACTGTGGTCTTGCATATTGACCAAAGATAAAGAAGTGTTTGGGATGTGGCATTAATACTCCCTGAACCGAGTGGCCCCTTTGGTGCAGTAAGTTCAAATCTCACAGTGCAGTGGGTAAGGGATGTGGTGACTCAGTTACCCAGAATTCACTGACAGTCTGTACCTGCACCAGGCCCAGAGTTAGGCTCAGAGGAAATGGAGGAATGCTTCAACTGTGGGCCATCTTTGGATACTCATTTCTAACAACGCTACTGCAACGTAAGTGACAACACAAGTGACATCCAAAGCAATGGGGGACACAGTGAGGACGTCTACTGTCCCCTGCTTTGCGGACCTTTCTGTGAAGGCTACTGCCACATGGTGATTGTCTGCAGATGAACCCTGTGAGCTTTAGTGGATACAGAGCATGCAGCAGTGTGCAGAATCTATGACAGAGACAGAGAAAAAATATCCCAAATAAGCACACAGTTCTAAAAAATTTCAATTGGCGTAACAAATGCAAATATAAAGGCAAACTATGAAAAAACACAGAGATACAGCATGGAGCTAGCCTTGTTATTTTGTGAAATTAAGCTTAATTTGGAAATTGAATTTTCTTCCGACTTCTCATTAAAAAACATGTTCTTAAGAGTGAACAGTGATGAAAATGTAGCTCAATAAATGCCTGTGTATTAGTGCTCAGGTCAAGAAGCAGAACTCCTCAAGCAACCTAGAATGTTCCATATTGCCTAGCTCCAGCTATTCTTTTCTTTCAGGGTAGCCACTATCGTGGGTTCTAACACCAAAGCTTAGTTGTGACAGTTTTTTTTTTTTAAATTTTGTACAAAGTGAATGCTTTTTCTGAGACAAGGTCTCGCTGTGCAGGGCAGGCTGACCTCATGCTCACTTTCGTAGCCCCCAGGCTGGTCTCCAACTTGCAGCAATACTGCTGTCTCCACCTCCTGAGAACTGGGATTACATGCGTGCAGCATCACGCCTGGTTCCCAACCAGCATGGCATGCCCAGGGGATCCAAAGCACATGGCATGTGGGGCAGGGGATAGAACTAGGGACCTTGCGCTTGCCAGGTAGATGCTTATGCCCCAGCACCTGCAGCACGCATCTTTTGGCTGGCTTGATTCAACATTCTTTGTGAGGGTTATCGCACTACTATAATTAGCTGCAGTCTATTCCTTGTTGTTGTTGTGCAGTAATACTGTGTGAAGATAAAAAGATAAAACAATACAGTCGCTGTGAAGATGCAACCTTTTGTCCATTCTATGCTAATGGAATTCATGAAGTTTCCAATTTTTCCATGTTACAAAGAGCACAGCTGATGTCATTTGGAGCTTGACCAATGGCTGTTAGATGCTATCTGCTGGGCAGACATGGAGGTGTGACTGTCCTTGAAGGGATGCTGCATGAACAATGGGGTACGGGCCTGAAACAGCACAGAGGCTTGGGCACCTGAAGAAGCACGGTGTCACTGGAACATGTGTGGGACCCAAGCCCACGGAAGTGGCAGGACCTGCGCCTGCAGAAGTATACAGGGTCCGGATTCTGACTTTTTCAGTAAGGTGTGGAAATGGGCTTCTGTGAAGCTGTAAGCAGAAAACGGGCCAGACCTGGTGAGGAAGACAGAAAAACCACCTCTGCAGTGGTACAGACGGTGCAAAGAGGAGCAAGAGGAGCAATTAGAAAGGAGTCAGAAGATCTGTGCAACGGGCTTCTTCCACTGTCCAACATAATTAACTATGCTGTGTTTTTGCTATGTAGTCTAGGCCGGCTTTGAACCCAATATGGAGGCCAGGCTGACCTCAGACCCGTGGCAGTCCTCCTCCTTCAGCCTCGCACGTGCTGGGACTCTTAAGTGTGAGCCACTACACCCACGTGGCACTGTTTGCAGAAGAGAACTGGCTTACTCTTTAGAAATATTTTCCTTAGTAGTGTGCATTATTTTTCTTCAACTTTTGAGAAAATATTCTTTTTAAGCTAGCTTGCATTCTCAGAAAACATCATTTCTGCCTCAGGATGTAGACACACAATTCTCACTATAGTGCTGCTTGTTTATTTTTAGTGGAAATCTGGCTTGCCTGGTATATACCTTTTGAGGATGGGTAACCTAACAGGTCAGAACTGCAAAGTCCTCTCCCACCATAGAAGATAGCAACTTCCTTCTTTTACGGGTTGCAGGACAGTAATGGTGATAGCTGAAGTTGGCCAAAAAAGAGTCTCTGTAAGTCACATGAGGGAAGTGGTTTCTGTGATAATTTTGGCATAGTCAGCAGAGAAAAAGCATTGATGCTACTTCCACTGCACATATATTTACTCTGTCAGAAACCAGCATTAATTTAGGATTTTTCCATTAGTGGTGAAATATCAGGTTCTTGTCCCACACAGGATTATGTTTTAGGGGAAAAACTGGTAAAATAAACTGATGAGAACACAAAACATGACAATGATGAGAGAAGAGATGGAGAGAGAGATGGAGACAGAGAGATAGACACAGACAGGGAGAGAGGGATAGAGGGAGGAAAGGGAGAAAGGGATGGAAGGAGAAGAGAGAGAGAGAAAGAGAGAGATGAAGGGAGGAGAGGGAGAGACAGAGACAGAGAGAGGGACAGACAGAGATAGACAGGGAGAGAGGAATGCAGGGAGGAAATGGAGAAAGAGACAGACAGAGAGACAGAGACAGGGAGAGAGGGATGGAAGGAGGAGAGGGGGCAGAGAGAGACAGAGAGGGACAGATAGAGATAGACAAGGAGAGAGGGATGGAGGGAGGAAAGGGAGAAAGAGAGGAAGAGGGAGAGAGGAAGAGGGACAGACAGAGATAGATAGGGAGAGAGGGATGGAGGGAGGAGAGGGAGAAAGAGAGAGGGAGGGAGGGGGACAGAGAGATAAACAGGGCAAGAGGGATAGAGGGAGAAGAGGGAGGGAGAGAGAGAGGAAGAGGGAGAGAGAGATAAACAGGGAGAGAGGGATGTAGGGAGGGGAGAGACAAAGAAGAGAAAGAGAGAGAGAAAGACCGAGAGAGATCTTGGTGAGTATACAGAAGACATCATTCCAAATGAGGTACTACTTATAGAACCACAACAAGTTGGTTCTACTTTGCAATTCAACATCAAACTAGACTAAAATTGCCACTACATTTCAGAGAAATGGCAAGTCTGATGCAATCAAGCCATACAGAAAAGAGAACAAATGGTCTTGGTACCACAGAGTATACAAAACTGACATGTGACCTTGACTTTCGCACTACTAAGTAATTTCATGGTCATGTTAGATATGGAGTCTAGCTGGGAAGATAGCTCAGAGTGTAAGCATCAACCTGGGAAGCACAAGGACCAGAGTTCCATCCCTGATGCCAAGTACCTGAAACCTGGCATGATGGTGCTATAATCCCAGCACCCGGGAAAGCAGAGACAGGAGGATCACTATGAGTCTAAACTGGGTAGCAAGACTCTGTACCAAATAAATAAATAGATATGGAGTCTACCACTAGACAGAAACTCACTGTCCCTGAAGAGATATGCTGGAATGCAAGTTCTTTAGAAGCCACAATATTTATTTTTATAACCTGACGGTAGCTGAAAGAGAAGCAATTTAATAAGCTCTGGATCTCAATAAAGAACTGAAGTCAAAGCTTGATAGCTCAACATATCTAGCACAATTATTCAGGTAACAAGTGTTCAAGCTCAATAGCAAAGAGATTGCGGGGGAAAAATTAAAATGTTATCCTAGTTCTCCTATCCACATCTAGTGAAAGTGAAACTGAATGCAACTAGTTTCAAAAGTTTGGTGATAGGATAAATTAGTAAGTGTGAAAGTAGGTGAACCATTGTGGAACAGCTATGAAGTGGGACAAGTTGGTAGAATTTGATTACCAGGAGTGGCATATATGTGTTTATCTATGCAAGTATGTATGTTCACCTATTATATCTCTGGGCATTTTCATAGGACAATGTGATGTCAAGAAGAAACAAACAGTTCAGAGTAAGAGGTGGACTGGAGGGTGGGCATCCTAGAAGACACAGCAGAAGGGTAGCGGGTGGCAGGTTAGGGACCAAGGTCAATGCGATTCCCTGGATAGGAGCAAAGTGTGTTTGATGTATTAGGGTTGTGTGGTTATTTAACAAATGATCATAAACTTCATGATTTCAAAACCACACAAATGTATTATGTAAGATGATGCTAGAAACCCAACACGTATCTTCCTGGAATACAGTTAAGATGTGGGTGGCACTGTCCTGTTTCTGAAGGCTCTAGGAGATAGCTGTGGGCCTGCCTGCTCCAGTTTAGAGGCTCCCTGCAGTCCTTGGTCTTTTGCCCCATCCTTCAGTAAGCCTCTCACTGCAGTCTCTACCTCCACTCTTACCTCCCCTTCTCTGGCTCTCCTACCTCTCTCTTCTGTCTGCTGCACACTTTGTGATTACACTGGGCCCACCTAACCTGGAGCACTCTCCTTACGTCAGAACCCCTAACTTCATCACAGGCACAGTTCTTTTTTGTCATGAAAAGTAGCATAGCCATAGGTTCTGGTCATTAGATGTGAATGCTTTAGGGGACTCTTATTCTATCTATCATATAAGGTAATGTGACTTAATCTTAGCTCTAGACTGTGAAAGGACGCCAGCTATTAAAAGCTGACACAAAGACGTTAAGAAGAATGAATAACATGTCATATTTCTGCTTTGGGTACATCTTTGTGTTTCTGATACATAATTCTGGAAAGTATCTTCATAGAAGAGAGGATGGCTCTTCCTGCCCCCATTTCCCACCACAGGAAATGCAGATTGATTTACAGATTGACCTTGGCAGTTCTGCAAGCACAGACAATTTCAAAGGGCAAGATCCGCAAAGAAGGGAAAACTGAAGCACGCTGAGACGGAGGAAGCGTTACAGACATGGCTGAAGTGGGTGACCACCGGAAGGAATTAGATCATGGTAAATCCACTGAGTGTTTAATTTCACTTCTTCTAACAGCTTAATGCATTTCCTACATCAGTTTTAAACCCATGTATTTACTTTAGTCATATAAATAGAGAAAATGTCTATATAACTATTCCATTGCAAAGGGAAATAATGGCATTTCTAAATAATTGTGATCAAAACTGAATCAATCATTCTTTTAATAAATGCATATTGCAAGATAAGTCAGTTCCAAGCATTATGGAGAAAATTCACACACTATGCAGTTCATGAGCACATTAATCTTTCTAGTAGTCAGATGAGATCGTGTTCTTCACTTCCGGATAAAGGAATAAAGTCTACAAAATTGGCTAAATGCTCATTAAAGAATATACTGCTAAGAGCTGGGTGTGGTGGTGCACACCTGCAATCCCAGCACGCAGGAGCCCGATGCATGCAGGTCACCTGGAGTTCGATGCCAGACTGAGCTACACAGTGAGCTCAAGCCCAGCCTGATTTATATGACAAGACCTTGTCACAAACAAACAACAAACAAACTAGCTAAACATAAAAGGCTATACCTCTAAGAAATGACAGAACAGGAACACAAATACAGGTCCATTTGAGACTAGAACCATCATTTTTTGTACCATACCATTAGCTTTTGCCTGTCTCAGATCCTTTTGTAAAAAATATGTTATCTTGACTTTTTAAGTTCATGTGCTGTCACTAAAACTGAGAGAGTTCATGAACTTGTAAAAAGTTATTCGTTTCCTTTTTTTTTTTTATAGTCCTCCATAACAACTGCGCACAACTGTGAGGCCTACTGCCTTGCCTGTCGGCCTTGGCACAGCATGCTCCACCCACCTCGAACTGATGCACATGGATAATAATTTTAAAAATTGTGAAAAATATCTTGTATGAGGAAAATGCTATGAGGCCTTAGAGGGAGCACAGGGGGTCAGGCCTGGGGGCCATGAAAGCTCCTGGAAGGAGGTCCGGTTGGGTCAG
>PVKN010041214.1:0-10587 GCA_004027915.1 Capromys pilorides
CTAGCAGCCTAACAGTATATTTACATATTTCCACTTTGAGTTTTTCCACCTAAGAAAGAGAAATAAGGTTGTTTACTATGAAATTAAAGAAGTTTGCATGTTTAAAAAATATTCATTGGGGGCTGGGCGTGGTGGTGCTCACTTGTAATCCCAGCACTTGGGAGGCTGAGGCAGGAGGATCAATGCAAGTTTGAGACCAGCCTGGGCTACAAAAGTGAGCTGAAAGCCAGCCTGAACTACATAATGAGACACTGTCTCAAAAAGACAAAAAAAAAAAAAGTGTTCATTGGGGCTCGGGAGATAGCTCAGCAGTCTAAGTGTCTGCCAGGCAAGGGCAAGGACCCTGGTTCCATTCCAGGTACCACATGCCATGTCAGCCCTAGAACCCCAAGTGCACCACGCCAACCACTGAAACCGGGTGTGGTGGCACACACCTGTAATCCCAGTGCACAGGAGGTTGAAACAGGAGGATCACTGTAAGTCCAAGCTTTGTAGGGAGACCCTGAACTAACTAACTAACTAAATAAATAAATACTTTTTTAAAAAAGTATTCTTTGATAAGAAATGTTGAGAACACCATGATTACACTGTTAAGAACAAAACAAATTATCATGTCCCCAAGTAGAGGAAGAATATTTGTATCAGATTAAATCCTTCTAAAAATGTTTTGGGATCAGTGTTACCTGCAAGTAAAAACAAAGAAAACCAAAAAATTAAACAATGATTTAGAGCAGTAGGTCAAAAGGAATAATCATGTACCCATTCTTTGTTTTTTCATTCTTTTGAGTATTTAATAGACTGTTTAAACTTTAGCCATAGGGATGTTAAGATAGCAACATCATATATTATATCATAGGGGTTTCTACTCTCAAAAATTCTCATAAAGTTTTATTCTCTCAGTCTTGTTTTAAGTGTGGACCCTGTTGTATTCCGCAGTCTGCACTGGGCTTTATGTGCCTTGGCACTTTGGCCTTTGGGACAGGTGGCTCAGTCCTGTGTGCCACATCCTGGTCTGCACATGCTGACCCAGGATGACCTGCTCCCATGTGCTCATTATGTACCTATTCTTTTTCTTTCCCCCCTTAGTGTATTATTTTACTTATATGACATTTGAGAAAAAAATATTCAGATAAAATACAGATAACAGGTTGACCAGAGCTAAGTTTGCATGGAGGTAATTAAGTAAAAGAGCACAAGGGAATTTGGGGAGAAAAGGGAATTTATTGTTTGTTTGTTTGTTTGTTTATTTGAGACAGGGTCTCCCTGTGCAGTTCAGGCTGGCCTTGGGCTCACTTTCTTAGCCCCCAGGCTGGTCTCAAACTCATAACAATCCTCTAGTCTCAACTTTCTGAGTGTTGGGATTATAGCTGTTCACCACTGCACCCGAGATCCAGTGCCTGCACAGTATTTGGAGCCTGGGATTGAACTCAGGTTCTTGTGCTTGCCATGTAGGTGTTTACGCCTCTGAGCTATCTCCTCATGTATATAAGACTGTGAATTTGTCAAAGTTACTAATCATACTTTTATGAAGTGTCATGTGACGGTGCACAATGCCGAGGCCTTGCACCTATTCTTAATGAAAACATTCCTTGCCACACATGGTGGTAATCCCAGCACTCCAAAGGCAGAGACAGAAGGACTGCAAGTTTGAGGCCAGCTATAGCTCTAAAACAAGTTCAAACCAGCCCGAACTACATAGAAGATGCTGTCTCAAAAACAAGTCCCAACCTCTAACTGTTTTATCTTTAAAGCCATTTCCAAAAGTTTACTGATTACTATCACAGTGTTTTACTAGGTTTTTACACTGAGATTCCAAGATCTCAGCTCCCAAGATAGTAGTAGGGCCCTTGTTCTCCCAGTATGACATGGGCTCATTTCCTCAAGCCCAAGTCTTTTAATCTAAGTTGTACATCTGCCTGTATCCCATTTTCACATTGTAACCCTAGCTAAGTAGGCCAATGCTTTTAAACACAACAATCTATAGTTCTCTATTCATAGAACACCATATCATTAAAATTATTTTTCTCCAAAATAAATATTTTCAGAGTTAATATTTCTGTGACTCGAGCAGGCCAGAAAATACATTTAACTAAATTATATTTTATTAAACATAATCTCACTAAAGTCACCTAAGAATGGCTCCTTGACCCAATTCATTCCCACTAGATAGTACTAGTAGAGAACCAATTTCAATATGTAAGAAATGCCAATAAAAATCTCTTTCAATTAGAAAAGTTTAAATGAACAATATAGTACCCTTTCACTTCCAAAGCAGAATGACTAAACTGCTTTGTCTAATATTTTTGTTTTCGCTAACTACACACCCAGTCTTCCTCAAGACCTCTAAGGTCCCCAGGGCAAATATCCTGTCACCAATATTTGTGCCCAGGAAGGCAGACATTTCACTAGAAGTTTAATAAACATCCAATTATTACACTCCTCAAACAAAATTGAATTTTACTCATTTGTCTTCTCTTTGCCAAAATTCTTGGAATAATTTTTTCAATGTTCAAAATACAGTGAAAAATATCTAGAATAAATAAATTTCTTCTCTATCATGGATACATATTTCCTTAAAAATTTTGTAATAATACTATTAGCTTATAAATATAGACTTGCACTGGGACAAAAAAAAAAAATCCCTCTCACATTTGCTGAAAGATTTGGTATCTTGGAAAATTTTGTTCACTTTCTGGCTCCCTTTATATAGTAAATAATAGCAGTCTCTAGTTAGGACACAGTATTTCCCATAGCTAGGAAGCCATTCAGAGGCAAGAAAACTCCAGTGGAAAAAAATGGAGCAAATAAAAATACAACAATTGTACAGAAGATTGAAACAAAAGACCAAGGGCAAGAAAGAAACATGGAGGGGGCTGACTAGTGATGGCTGAGCACTAATGGCAGAATCAAAATTCAACCTGAACAATTTGGCAGTTCAACTCCCCTGTGCTTTATCACAATTCAGGTAATGAACAATCTTTCCATCAGACTCTCCAAAAAGAATACAGTGGACTAGAGGTGATAGCCCTATGCTGGTATTTCATTTTAGGATTTCATTAAAAGTGTCAGGAAGAAAAACTGTAATACAGAAATTATTTTTCTATTAGTTCTACGAGCCTCTGATGAAGCCTCCCAATAACATGTGGAAAACACATTCATTATGTTAAGCAATCAGCTTATGTCAGTAAATAAACTGATTTTTATAAAATATTATCTTAACTTGCTTCTAAAATAGTCAACAATTCAACACACTAACTTTGAAAACTAATCCATTAAAATGTTAGCTTCTCAGGGCCAGCGGTATAGCTCAGCAGACTAGGCGCTTGCTTAGGTAAGCGCAGGGGTCAGGGTTTGATCCCTGGCACCACATGCCACACCAGCCTCGCCCTTGGGCATGCTTAGCTTGGTGATGGAGTCGGGTGTGGTGGCACATGCCTGTAATCCCAGTACTACGGAGGAAGAAATCAGGAGGATCACTATGAGTCTGCGCTGTCTAGTGAGACCCTACACACACACACACACACACACACACACACACACACACATGTTAGCTTCTTAAAACCAGGTTCAGCCATTTAGGCACCATCTGTAAACATCTACAGAAACACAAAATTCTGGCAGTTACTCAGTGAAACTCAAGTCTTTCAAAAAGCAGGACATAAGAAATAGTATGCTTAATATTCTGAAGCCAGATGGCTGGTTTCCCTACAGGAACTCCAAAGTAACCAAAATCTCACAATTAGAATAAAGCAGCTAACATCAGTGAGAGCCCTGCCTCCAATGGTATGCAATTATTTACCAGTGCCAACCGCCCTGCCCAGCTGGCAGCTATCCTAAAATTACTAACCTGGGCCTATTAGCCAAAGAAATGGAAATTCTACTTGAGCAAACAGATACTTCTGCAAATACTATTACTCAAGTTAAAACCACAAAGGGTAAGGGAATTTCAAAACCAATTTTGAGGCTCAATATCTCATATTTGGAGGAAGAAAAAATTGCTCTGTCATTCTTTGGTACTTTCCAAAGATTTAGAATACCTCAAAATATAAACCAGATATACAATTAGGTAACTATAACAGAATTAGTCAAGGAACCCTACACAAGAAATAGCAAAAATGTTACACATTTGGACATATATAATTTCCAGATCTGCATATTAAGTATGGTTTTGAGCTTCCCCTTGGGCAGGTCAAAACAAAACAAAACAAAGTTACATATTTTTCGTTCTCAGAAAATAACAACATCCCATCCTGGGGGCAGGGATTAGAACATGTCAGTATAAAATAAATTTACCACATAGAATCTTAGATAAGGACCAATGAGCTACAATATAGATATCTTCTGTGCAAAAATAAAAGTATACTGAACACACAGCTATCTTCTACTTTAAAAAAGAATAAGCGTCAATGGCATAGGATTATGCCTGGCTTTTAATTCAATGGTCTTTAATTCATTTTAATTCACTGAAAAGAAATGTTAATCAGAATCTCCTACTCCAGTTTCCAGGTCCTCATTTCCTATCAGGGTGCAACTTAATGTACTTTGCAGAATTATCTTCCCTAATATCATTTCCTTCTGCCAGCTTATAGAGAGGACAGATGACAAAGCTAGTGTCAGAGATTAAGAACTGAATAACTCTATTCTGTGTGGCTTTTGGACGTATGAAAAGCAGTCTTACCTCTCTGGGGGACACCTGAGGCTACAGCCACATACAGCAAGAACAGAACAAAGTCTCTGCCAGAACAGGGCCAGCACAGGTCACAGATTCCATGGAACTCACGATTTATAGGAGGTTAGGGGAGGAGGAAGACAGTCAAGAAGCACAGCTGAGGACAAGCAAGGAAGAGAAACAAAGGAGGGGCCAGTGGTGTAGCAGGTCAAGGATCTGTTTTTATACAAAATGTTCAGAGGGGGTTCCACATATGTGGATAAAAGCCTTAAAAAGAGGGATCTGGGGAGCCCGGAGGGTCCCTGGCAAGTATGCATGGATAGTTCAAGATGCAAATAGGGTAATGTGGCTACAGAACAGTACAAAAGGAAGAAGTGACATGGTTGGAAACAACGGTGAAGACCACCCTGGACTCACTCCCACACTGAAAAAACAGTTTAAGCTCAGTGCTCCAGGCCACTGAATGTAGTAATATACCAGTTCCTCTGAAAGATGCTTTCCCCTGAGTCATCCCCACACATAGCCTTACTAGGGTGCTTCCAGAAGTGTTTCCAAAAAACCTAATCTGGCATCATCTGCAGATGACCATGCCAGGATGTGTCAAAATCAATATCCATTTAGCATAAGGAGAAGACCATATTAAGTTTGGTATCACTGTTTAAGACTGTACACACTGGGAAGTTAAGACAGAAAGACTGCAAGTTCAAGCCCAACCTGGACAACTTAGTGACTTAGCAAGACTATCTCAAGAAAAATAAAAAGGGTTTGTTGTGTATCTCAGTCTAGAGCCCTAGGTTCAATCCCTAGTACCAAACAAAGAATTTGCCCAAATGACAATTAAATCCTCACGTACCATGGACCTTCTTCATACTTCTGCCTAGGCCACAGTTCATACTCCTGCCTAGGATGCATTAAAAAAACCAGCCCTCAACCACAGAGAACTTCACCATCACCTTACTTGTATGACTTACAGCATCCAGGTTATCAGGGACAATTTCTATTTCAAGCACTTCATTTTCTTTCCCCTAAATGCATGCAGAGTTCTCAAACAACTCACTCTGGCCACACAGTGGCCAGATCTTTAACAGACAGACAACAATTCTAAAAACAAACCAGATCTTTGAGATATATGATATCAATAACACAACTACCTTCTTACCATTTCTCTAAGTGCTCACTCTTTACAGGCACACTGCTAATGTGGTAACTCACTACTGTTAAACTCAATGCCGGAAGCACTATTATTACCTCCATTTCCTTGCTCAGGAAACAAACTCAATCAGATCATTCACTTGTCCAAGATCCCAAAGCTGGAGAACTGCATTCCAGAAGAGCAGCCTAAGCACTCCAATTCCAGAGCTGGTCAACTCATACTGCTTCTAAATTTAAAGAAACTGGAAAGAGAAGAATTAGCCATCTGGCCTATGTTGCCTGGGGAGACTAGAGAAGTTGTAGCTTTTTTTGTGTGAGAGTCGTGGTCTTATTTAAGCTCCAGAGGAAAGACCTTTGAGGGAGCTATGCATAACCCAGAACTACATATATATACTTCAGGGGAACCACTGCTCATTAGTCACAAGCAATGTGAAATGTATAACCACAACACACACAGAACTCTGCATACAGGAGAGGAGCAGGTGCACCTTTCCAGGCACCCGATCACCCACTTACCAGCTGCCCTCTTCTACATTTAATATTTTTTCCTATGGGAGATCAGAAGCATACCGCACAGCTCTCTCTCCCTTTGTTTTTATAGAGCAGGATCACGGAAGTTGTGGCCTGACACATCACTCCACCCAAATCATAAAGATAGGGTAGGTGGGGACAGAGAAAAAAGAAAAGGCTCCACCCAATCAACCTGTGCATTTACTGCCCACACAGCTGCCATGAAGGAAAAGGAAAGTTCAAGGAGAAGGGAGCTACAGAGGCAAAGGGAGAAAAGGCCAAAACGGTCCACTCACTAGGAGGATCTGTGCTTCAACCTTGTTTAAACTCTTGCAGGAATCCCATGACCACCTTCTGAGACTGTCTCAGTTACTCTTCTCTCACTGATAGGACAAATACCCAATACACAGAATGAAGAAAGGAAAAGTTTATTTAGCTTACAGTTACCGGAGATTTCAGTCCATACTCAGCTGGCTCCAAGGCAGTGCGGCACATGGCAGGGAACAATCTTTCATGGTAGCAGCAAAGAGCAGAGAGCAAAAGGGAGTGGCGGCAGCTCAGGCAGCTAGCTAGCTAGATAGCCTCTTTCTACCCCTTAAATTGTAATGCAAATTACCTGCTGCAGGACAGATGCAGCATCCAAGCTGCCCCATGACTGCACAAGGCTTTGGGGAGACACCTAGACATAAACCATAACAGAGCCCCAAGGCCAGTGATATTGAACCAAGCCTTTCCTAAAAGGTACTTATCATGGTCATTACTTGTATAAGTTCCAAGGTAATCCTTAGGAAAAAAACTTCTGAACTCAGAAAACGTGGGACTAAAAGTATGTGAGTACAGAAATATAAACACTATATCATAAAAGGAACTCTAGCTACCTCTGTAGATTTCAGATGCTGACAGGGACTGAGTTCAAAGACTGGCTGAACTTAAGCAGACTTGAGGAAGCCTGTACAGACCCAGGGAAATAAACGGTACACCAGGGTCAAAAGAAGTCAGTGGGTCAGTGCCTAGACTAACCTAGAACCTAGACTGTTCTAGTGACCTAGAACAGCAACAGCACTTAGGAGAAGCACTTACTCCATGAAGGATCTACAGGGACGCAAGAGATTAAGATGACAGGGCCTCTTATCCACAAAATTCTAAGCAGACATGAAAACCATGGCGACAGAAATCAGGTAGCTACAGAAACCCCTAGGTAGAGAAGCACCTCCCAGGTTGACAATGGCACTTTTTCACCCCAAGGTTTTCTGTTCCATTTTACCATGAACAAAAGGTCTCAGAACTTGACAAACGACCTACAGGTACTAGTATCCAGATAAAACAGCTGGTGGACATTCAAGGAAGAGCATCAACTCTTTCTTCCCAATAGGAAAAAAAGAAAACAATAAGTAGTATTCTCTCTGCAATACCTGGCATGGAGATAGTCCACTGGAACTTGATCCCACCTCACTGACCTCTTCTCCCTCACACCATTTTCTAGGCAGCCATAGCAAAGTAAGACTCTCCAAACTACCTCTGATCAGGCTAAGCAAGAAAAGATGAGGCTTCTTCCCCTCTTCTCTTTCCCATTCCCATCAGTCACCAATCCCTGCTACTCACACTGCAGGTGGGGCTATATAGCTGGGGAGTTTCTGAAAAAAGAGGAGATGACATAAATGTGTGTTCACAGATACTGTGACGTGCAAGTAACCTGAAGGTTACAGGATAAGCTGAGCACACCTGGTAGCCATCTAAAACAACAGAGCCAAGAGCCCCATAAAATGCATTACAAAATATTCATTAGAGTTCAAATAGTAACTAGACAAACCTGAGTGTATGGAATAGATAGCAGTTGTCAAAGACAGTCTTCATCCACTCCCTAAATGCCTAGGCTTTTGTTCAGGGCTTGAGTGTTTTTAACATTTAATGTTTTCAAGCTTTCCATAAGTGTGAAAAAGAATTTCTTATATACACATGAAAAAGGTAGCTTTTAGGATGGCAGAGTTCTAAATATTGTTTTTTTTACTCTGTAATAAACTCATCATCACCATGATGGTAACTAAGAAGTTCAGTTTCATGACCTTATTTTTATTCTTCTGTGGTGGCCAGTGGTAGTATAGGGTAGATGGGTGAGGCATGATGGGGGAGACAGAGGAAATGGTGCTATCAGAAGTGAAAGAAGCCCAGCCCCAGCCCCAGCCCCAGCTGTGCACCAAGGAGCTCAAGTCTTGCCCAACTCCATAGCCCTAGGCCTCAGCACTGTCTGTAAAAGAAGAGGGTTGGGTGTTTCCTAGGACCTGGGCCTGTGCTCAATCCTTCAAGGACTGCTGTGAACTCCAGCCAGGGCTCATACTAGAACATTGCCCAGTGATCCACCCATGAATGAAAACAATTTATTTCCACTTAAAAAGCCCTGTGAGTACACATGGTGTGAACACAGCACCAACCATCTGACAGTGGTTCTGAACAGACTATAAATAGGCAGAGCTTGAAATTAGTCAGCTAAGCACTATGGTACACCAGGAAGTGTGTGCCTGCAAAATGAACCAGACTGAACATATGAGTTGTTTAATTTCTAGCATAAATGTAGTAGAGGGAAAAACAATCTTGGTAGAGTCACATATTTGAGTTACAGTGCAAAACCAGAAGTGCATGGAGAACTGCATTTAAAACAACCAAAATAGCAAACCTCCTCCAGGCTTATCTATGGATATTTGTAATTTTTATTTTTATCACATACTGTTTAAAGGCACCCATGGATCAGCATGCAGATGACCCTAAGTAGATGCTTCCTGGGATATTATTGAGCTCTCCCATCCCATCTCATCACTCACTGAACACAGGTTACCATTCCAATAACTGCCTCTCAAATAGGCACACTGGGTTCTCCATGGCAACACAGACAGAGAAAAGAGGGGCTTTGTAAGCAGCCTTGAGGAACAGGAGTGGGATCTGGGCATTGTGACATATGCCTGAGCCCCAACTGCTCAGGAAGCTCAGGCAGGAAGATCACATAAGGCCAAGTTTAACAACAAGACCCTGTCTCAAAAAAAAAGAAAAGAAAAGAAAAAGAAATGAGAGAGAGGTTAAGCCTTAGAAAACCAATACCAGACACCCTCTCCCATTGCGAGAGGATGGCTTCACACCCCCATGATTTCCAACCTGTGCCCCACCACCACCACCCCCAGCATGCCTCCAAAGTCACTGAACCCTCACCAAGTTACAGCTTCAGAACTGCTCAGGACTGCTCAGGGCACAAAGGGTGGGAAAGAGGAGGACAGAAGGATGCAGAAGTCCCAGATCACAAGCACATCAGCTTCTTGGTGGTGTTGCCAATCATTTAAAGAGGTGATTTTTTTTTTAAAGGATGATCAGAAGAATCATTTTTAAATTCTGAGTAGGCCAAGCATATTTATAAAAAGAAAGTTATCACTTCAAACTTTCCTAGACATCTTCTAAAGGGAGGGAGGGAGGACTGGAGGATGAGTAATGGAATACATATTTCCTATAATGAGTGTATCTGATTCCTATGCACTCCCAGATAAGTTACTGAGCATCTCTATACCTCAATGTGCTCCTCAGCAAAAGAGAGCCAAATTTGTCCTGTATCACAGGGTTGTTATAAGGATAAAAAAGACAGATAGCCAGGTAAAGCATTTAGCATGTGTGTGAGCAGCACTCAAGTATGTGTGATCATTACTCTGGGTGGGTATTGAGCAAACTGCTTAGTACACCTAAGCATTAGTTTATTCACCAAAACTGAGAAGTCTAAATAATATGAGCTCTTGGCTAGTCTATGCTCAACTCCTCTCTGACAACAAAGCATCACTTTCAAATTCTTCTACGATTTCAGATTTTATATGTTTTATTGTCTGTTGGTGATGATCATGAATTATTTTATAGCAAGTGTCTGGTTGGAAGCAGGAATCTTAATTATGAGACATGCCCACAGGAGGTATACTCAACTCCAAGCACTTCCTTTATGAAGTCTTTCCCATGAGGTGGTTTCTAGGAATACACTGTGTCAAAATCATGGTCTGCCAATGACAGAATCAATCCATTTCCATACCAGTGGCCCTCAAACATCAGATGTTGGTGCCCTATGTTATGGTACATCCCAGTACTAATGGGGGATACATAACTTAATCTCATTTTCTATGACCAACTCTCTTTAGACACTCTCAACCATTTCCCACTGAAAATGCTACAATAATTCATCCTTTCTACACGGTGAATCCCAATGGTGCCTTTAAGGGTCATTCCTCTTATATATT
>PVKN010041215.1:0-10592 GCA_004027915.1 Capromys pilorides
CAGAAAGTGGTTTAACACAGAGGCTATCTCAAACTCAGATACACTCATAATTTTTGACACTATAATTCCATTAGTATCATCAGAAAATAATCTCAAATTTTTTTTTTTTGTTTTGTTTTGGTTTGGTTTTTTTACAGAATGAGGGATCAAACTCAGGACCTTCCGCTTGCCAGGCAGGCACTTGTGCCCCTGAGCTATCCCCCCAACTATAATTTCAAATGTTAATAACAATGTGTGCACAATAATGTTCATATGGTTTTATTTACAAAAGTGAAATGTTTTAAAACCCCCCTCCCCCCAAAAAAAGGGCTGGGCAGTTAGCTCAGTGGCATAAGCACCTGCCTGGCAAGGCCCTGAGTTCATTCCCCAGTACCAAAAAAAAAAAGAAAGGAAAAGAAAAACTCTCTATCAAAAGGAAAGAATGGTTAGGGAGACTATGGAATATCTGTAAAACAAAACCTCAGATATGACATATGAAGAAAAGTAAGATATAAAGTTGTATTTATATACTGGCAAAAATTAATTCCAAATAGATCAAAGATCTAAATGTAAGAGTCAAAACTATACAACTGTTTAGGAGGAAACATAGGTAAATTGTTCTGATTGTATTGTATAAAAGTTACTAAAACATATATGACACTAAAACAAAGGCAATGATGCAAGGCATGGTGTCACATGCCTGTTATCCCAGCCAGCACTCAGGAGGCTGAGGCAAGACAACTGCCTCAGGTTTGAGGCCAGCCCAGGCTCTACAGGCTCTACTCTGTCTCAAAAAGTCAACCAACCAACCAACCAACCAATCAACCAAAAACCCAAAGGCAACAACAAAACATAAGATAAGCTGCACACAAAACTTCATGTATGTGGTACTGGGGATGGAACCTAAGATCTCTGTATTGACCTATATCCCTAAGCTCCTTTTTTTATTTTGAGGCAGACTAAGCTGCTAAGACTGGGCATTAATGTGTGATGTTAAAAGCTTTTGTGTGTCAAAGGGTGCTATCAAGAGAATGAAAAGAAAACCCACAGCATGGGAGAAAATTTGCAAATAATACATATGATGTAAGATAGAATATATAAAGAACTTCTATAACTCAAAAATAAAGATTTCATATGCTACTGCACAGTAGAGTGACTACAGATGACAATAATGTGTATACATTTTAAAAAGATTATAAATGTATTCATATAAAAAGCCATAAACATTTGAGGAGACAGACATGTTTAATCTGACTTAAAGATTAGACAGTGTACATATGTGTAGAGTTACAATCTGCTATTTCTTAAATATATGCAACTTTTATGTTTTATGTATCACTTAAAAATAAATTTAAGGGCTGGAGAGAGAGAGCTCAGCCTTCTAAGCACCTGCCTGGCAAATGCAAGGACCCAAATTCAATCCCAGATACTATATGCCATGCTGGCCCCAGAACCAGGCATAGTGGTGCATGCTTATAATCCCAGTGCTGGGGAGGCTGAGACAGGAGGATCACTACAAGTCTGAACTACATAGCAAGACCCTATAACAAATAAACAAATGAAATTTAATGAAAAAATAATTTTAAATTACATAAAAAACTAAGAGTTTGAAAAATATTCTCTAACGACCTACTAATGGCACATAGACACATGAAAAGCACATGTGATTAGTCATCAGGAAAAAGTAAATCAAAATCACAATGAAATACTATTTCACACCCATAAAATTGGTCATAATTTTTTTTAAATGTTGGCAAGAATCTGGATAAATTAGAATTCTCCCATACTGCTGTGGGAATGTAAAATACTATGGCCGTTGTAGAAAACAATTTGACATTATATCACAAAGCTAAACCTAAAGGTGTAGCTCAAAGGTAGAATTCATGCCTAATATGTGGAAGGACCTGGGTTTCATCTTTTTTTCTTTTGTCTTTTTAAGATAGGGTCTTACTATGCAGTTCAGATTGGCCTTGAGCTCACTTTGTAGCTGTGTATAGAAAGAACAAAATCTTCAGGTCTGCTTCCCCATTCTTGCATACAATTTCCTTGACCATGCATTACTCTCATCTCAGAAAGAAACAAAAGTCAATTTCCTCTTAGGATGTGATTCAAATGAAAGAATACATTCCTTTTAACATCAATAAGCTACTTATGAAATGCCAGGCATGATGGTACAGAGCTGTACTCCCAACTACAGGGGAGACTGACGTAAGGCCAACCGGGGCAACGTAGTGAGACCATACTTCAAAATATCAATGAATCAAGCTGGGTGTGGTGGCGTATGCCTGTAATCTCAGGAGGCTGAGGCAGGAGGATCATTGTGAGTTTGAGATCAGCCTGAGCTACAAAGTGAGCTCAAGGCCAATCTGAACTGCATAGTAAGACCCTATCTTAAAAAGACAGAAGAAAAAAAAAATTGATCAATCAATCAATCAATCAATCAAGTAGGCAGCTTAGTACTCCTTGCATTCAATCTCCAGTACACACACACACACACACACACACACACACACACACGAGAAAGAAGAAACCATTTATAAAATATTTCAAACACTGATGGGAATCCTGAGGAGATTTGACCTCAGAAAATACAAAAGATGAAAGTTTTGTTAAACAGGTCGTGCTTTAACTTGCTCTCAATCACCCAGCAGAAAAGCTTAACTACGAGGCATAAAACACAGAGCTAGATTAGTATGATGAGCTGTAAGAGGCTTAAATCAACAGCCTTCAACATTGCCAGTTTCACTGGTAACCCACCACAATTATGGAACATTGGACTATGTATACATAGTCCTACTTCCTCTTAGTTCAAAGAGAAGAAAAAAAATTTTTTTTTTTTTTGCTTTCTTTCCTTATCAATATCAATTAGAAAATTTATCAGGTCTATACCCTGTGCTCTGTATAACTACTATGAGGACAACAATATGCAATGTGTCAATTATTGCGAATGTACTACTAACGTGTTTTGAAACTATCATACCGTTATCTCTTATTAAAAGTAATAAAAAAATTTAAAAAAATACTGATGGGAGCTCATCAATTAAAGAAAAACTATTTCCTTACTCGTGATGGAAATCCTAGGAAACCCTGCCCCTTTTCCTCTTTCTGTCTTCCTAATGTAGGCATTAATATGCTTTAAGATCATGGTGAAGGGTGAGATCCTCTATATAGGCTTTTGTTAAGAGTGAGTTTTTAAAAAATGTTATGATGCCCAAACTGCATGGCTAAAAACTGTACTCACAGGTTTTTTTCACAGCTTCTGTATTTACAACGTAATATTTTAAACCAGACAAGTATACATGTACATTACAATGATCTGTATAAGTCAAAGGACAATTCTTTTCAGAAAGGCTACTTATGAACTGGCCAACAAGGGAAATCCAACTGCATTTCTTGGGGAAGAATTTTATGATACTTTCAAAAAAGCCTCCTAAATTTAGTGAGGCACTTATGAAAACCTAACTTGATCTACTCTGCTTTCAGCAGAAGGTTGAATATAATTTGTTCACCTTCAATCTAATCATCAAGTCACTAAAAATGCATATGGATGTAGTTAAATCACATCCAGACATTTGCTTTCAATTTCAAGGTATTTTAATTTACAGACCATCTTAAATCCCTCCTAAAGGGTCATAAGTTGAGGCAGCTGGAAGCAGCACGAGCAGTTCACTTTCTACAGAAATGGCTCTAGTGTAGCACATGATAAAACTTGACAGGGCTACTACAGGAAAGGCAAGCAAGCCCTGTCCTTCAGGTGCTTTAACTCTAAAGTTCTGTCATTAAAAATAAATGAATAGGGCCGGCGAGATGGTTCAGTGGTCTAAAGCGCCTGCTTAGGAGGGCTCAGGCAACTGCGGGGACTGCAGTTCGATCCCCGGCACCACATGCTGCGCCAGCACCACCACCAGGGCAGGCTGAGCCAGCCACAAAATGAATAAATAAAGAAACAAACAAACACAACAAGCAAACAAATAAATACATAAAATCTAAAAAAAAATAAATGAATAAATAAATAAATACATGCAGTAAGTAAGTAAGTTCTGTCAGATGGCAATGTTATTTTAGAACTCTAAAATAAGAGCAAAAAACAATCCACTACACTGGTTGACAAGGACCTGAGCTATGATAGATCTTTCAAATGACCTAGTCACACACTTAAGCCCAACCTTGTTTCACTGTCAAAATCACCAAGGGCTGAGGGGATTCTGAAAGATACAGAGAGGCAAGTGATGGTGGTGGCAGTAGGGTGGGACATGGCCTAGGGAGAAAGCAGCAAGGCAGGATCTCTGGCTACCTTGGCTACTTGCTGACTACTACCTACCTGCTCCATGACCACTTACCAAGGAATTCATTAACTGTCTATGAAATGTGGCATACACTGACAGATATCAAGATAGACCTTGGTTCATTTCACAATCTTTTCTGATATCTTAAAATAAAATGGTTCCCCCAAAAAAGATTTTTAGAAAAGTCTACACTGGAAGCAAATAGCATAGCAGAAGGCAAGGGTCCAAGAAGCAACAAGTTTGCAGGTAAAATGCTGCGCAGCTAGAATAGAAGTCAGCATGGCCTTTTCCCAGTGCTGTCTGTTGGGATAAATGTCAGCAGTCATGAATGGTTCAGCAGGGGTCCTACCACTGACAGCTGCAAAATATAGGTACAGATGGTGTGGCCCCCACTGGCACAGAGCAAAGTGATGGCAGGGGCAAAGCTCAGTGTGAACATTACTTTTTCACCTTCCCACAGCTGACCAGCTGTGAGCCATTTCTTTAAGACCTGGTCTAGTTAAAGAGATCAAAGAGGTTCTGGGCCTTTCTAGAAACTCACCTTTAAAGACAAAATTCCTAAAGGTGTGGAATGCCCATTGTTAAGATGTGTAATGCAGACAGGTTACTGGGTCATGGTAATTGGAACAAAGAATGGTCTGGGGAAGAGACTGAACTTCTTTACATGCTGAATGATTTAGAGAAGTGTGTGAAGAAGACAGCTGACCAACTAGAAGGGCAAATAAAGAATTCATGGCATTAAGCAGGATTATCTGGCTAAGGCTTTACAATCTGAAATTCTCTTAAAAATTTCATAGGAGAAGAAAGCAACACCTGAACAACTGAAGGGGGATTTACAAAACATTTCTGTCAGAAAATTTCAAACACAGAAGACAACAAAGGGCCTGAGGCCTGGAGATATAGCTCAGTGCAAGAACACTTACCTAACTTGTATAGGCCCTGGGTTTGATCCACTGAACCATAAATAAGCAAAAAGGAAAATCAAGGAAACAAAGAACTAGGGGAAAAGTTCAACTGCATCTAGCTGACAATGATATCATACAGAGCACAGCAGCTGCCACAAGTAGAAATGGCTCTAGTCCAGAAGGTTGGCACTGGCTAAGTATGTCAAGTCACAGAGGACAGGCTGCCCTGAGAAACAAAGCACCTCTACCACTAACCCTCGAGTCATAAAGTGATGGACAATCAGCCAACTCTCCTCTGACAGTGCTGTATGTATTTCTTTTCTCAAAAAAAAGCATTGTCTTTGCAAACTTAAGCAGAGCTCCTATCAGTTTTCCATGCTCTCCGCATGGAGCAACAGCCTCAGCATGTCTGGAGGGGGTCTTCCCTAACCACGTTACTCCAGTACCTGTGAGGGATTTTATTGGAGAGGTGAAAACTTCATTGTCTCTTAGGAAGTTTATAGGTTGCCCTGGTCATGAGATACAACAAGGCCATTTGTTTCCCCGAGGTAGTATCTAGCCAAAGGAGAGGATGAATGGCTCAATTTCACATGAGGCATTCAAGCATCCCTGTTTCTTGCTCCGTAAGCTACATTACTGTCCACTGAGTCTGTCCTCTACCACTCAGCCAGCCAGAAGCCAGGCCAGCTCAGGTGCTACTCCTAGGCAGGGACCTGTTCTCAATGGTTAAATCTTTTTGTCCTTAAGCAGATGTTTAAAGGGCTGAACCCAGTGCTGCCTAAGTCTCTGCTTGAAAGCAGCTTCTGTAGCATGTCTTGGCAGAGGTGGAGAGGAAAGCTAGCTTGAGAAAATTAGGCAGGTGCTAAAGCCAGCCACAAATTTCTCAGGAGATGCAGGCTTTTTGTCTTTCTTTCATTTATTATTATTAATATTATTATTATTATTATTATTATTTTGTACCAGGGCATGCTTTCTTCAATAGCATTTCTGTTAACTTTGCTATTGTTGTCTGAGGCAGAGTGTTACAGCTTGCATCTAGAGGGAGCCAGCTGACTGAAACCTCTGAACTGTGAACTGAAATAAATCTCTCCTTTAACTTGTAGGCGTCAGGTATTTTATCCCAGCAATAAGAAAAGTACCTAAGACGTACGGTCTCACTTTGTAGACCAGTCCTGCCATAAACTCACTATTGTAGCTCAGGAAGGCCTCAAATCTATAGCCCTCCTACCTCAGCTTCCCGGGTGCTGGGATTATCGGTATGTACCACCATCCCAGGTTATTTAATTTTTCACATGGATTACAAGGGCATTTTCATTTAATTTATGACCTATTTTTCCCCATTAGTAAAAATGAAATCAATTTTTAAAAATTATTTATTTGTTACAGGGTAGGGTCTCACTATGCAGCCCAGACTTACAGTGATCCTCCTGTCTCTGTCTCCCCAGCACTGGGATTACAGGCACACACCACCATATCCATTTTCAGGGCTGGGGGCTGGCAAGATGGTTTAGCGGTTTAAAGTGGCTGCTTAGGAAAGCTTAGGCACAACCACAGGGACTGTGGTTCGATCCCGGGCACCACATTCTGCACCAGCCCCACCTCCAAGGCAGGCTGAGCCAGCCATAAAAAAAAAAAAAAAACATTTTCAGGGCCAGCATGGCATGCCTGGGGTTCTGGGGCTGCGCGGCATATGGTACTGGGGATTGAACCCAAGTCCCTGCACTTGCCAGGCAGGTGCTCAGACCATGAAGTGAACTCCCCAACCCAAAGCAATCAATTTTCAACATGAGCTACCATAGGAGTATACATATTTTTTTTTTATAACTATGGAAAGAGTATTTTGTGGTTTTACGTCTAAGCTGTGAGATCAAGTAAGTTGGGCCTTGCAGCATTCTCTTAAAATCAAGTTGCTCCTGTCATCACTCTTCACCCCAGTGCCCCAAGGAACCAGTTCTGAGTCACCTGCTTTGAGAAAAGTCTTGTCTGGTGAAGAGAGGATCTGACTAAAATCCTGCGATTTTAGGACTAGAAGGCTGGGAAGTAGAGAAGGTGGTAGAGGTGAGAGGCAAACAAGTGTGTAGGACTCTAGGTCCAACTCCTGTTTTTACTCCCTTGCTTCAACCAGAATAGCTTATGGCTTTACATATTAGCATTGTAATCTCAGGCACAATTAAAGTGAGTAGATGAAGCAAAGTGATTCCAGATAAAGGTACCTGGCACACTGTGGGACACATACTGGATGTTCAAAAAATGTTAGCTATTACTCTCTTTGGATTCTATGTCAAATTTTGTTATAAGAAAGGGCTCGGAAATATTTAATATCTAATAATCTAATCAGATTAGATTACTAATTTGAACTTCTTTCCTCATTGAAAAAAAAAAAAAAAAATAAAGCCAGGCACAGTGGTATACACCTATAGTTCCAAGTATTTGGGAGGCTGAGGCAGAAGGATTGCTTGACCCCAAAGCCAAAGGATATAATTAGTAAAATAGTGAAACGGAGCCCAATCACTCCAGCCATGGATTTCTGGAAAGTCTTACCAGGGTTCCATCGGTCAAGGTGCAGCCGGAAAAACGTTTGGCCAGAAATCCCTCAAAGTTAGTTGTCCTCTGAATAGCAAAAAGAAGCAATTTGACCTCAATTTCCTTGGCTCTGGCACGCATGATCTTGGCGAGTTCTGCCCTGCAAAGTAAAGAGTTAAGAATGTTGTCAAACAAATTGATCATTCCAGATGAGAAAAGTAAATGTTTTATGTACAGAGAAAACTGTACATGAACATTTGAGACACTGAGGACTAGTATTATCTACTTAGTCTAATGCTTTCAGAATGTACACAATGTAAATAAAATTTTTAAGGTAAAATCACCCCTTAATAAAAAAAGATCAAGGATTATAGGTGATAATCTGTGAACATGATTACTATTATGTTTATATATCTTTAAACCTTTCAATAATTTGTTAATAATATAATATAAAGCACTCATATTTTATTAAAATATATCCTATATAATTCCACAAACCATGAATTACTGAATTACAAAGCCCTTTATCTTCCAGACAGCTTAACAGCTACCTCTCCACCTAGAGCAAGGAACTTGGAAATAAGATACCCATGAGAGACCAGAATCCCTATGAGAAAGGAAACACGTACATGTCATGTGGTGAAGTTTGGGTACAACTCACCCAAGTGTTCTGTTTCAAGATGCTATTTATTAGAAAAGAATGACATATGAATTTTTACTAAGTACTAAGTCATAATCTTAATGATCTTCCTACCATAATCTTCCTACACAAATAAATGACAAAATCAAAGTCTGTGAAGTTATTTGAGAAAGATATATCTGTAGGACTTTAGCCAAAATTCTAACAAAATCTTGCCAGTAGCAATGCCTTCAGTCAAGACAATAGCAGGTACTGACATTCACAGAGACTTGTAAGTTTTAGTGTATCTCCAGCATCTTGCAGGATTCATTTTGCACATAGTTGGCTTCCAAGTGTGCTGAACTTTGGGGGGGGGGGGGAGGAATATATATATATGTGTGTATATCTATTTTACTAAATGCTGAATCTATAATTTCAATATTTGGTAGCAAATATGTTTCTTACAAATAATATATTCACAGAAAGTACAACTCCAAAAGTAAACTATAAGCCTAAAGATCATGTGTTCAAAGTCAGCCTGAGCTACAGAGTGAAATTCATGGTGTTCCTCTTGCCTCAGTCTCCCAAGTGCTGGGATTATAGGCATGTACCATCATGCCCAGCTATACCTGTCTCTACGGAACTATCTACCACAGTATTTTCTACTAGAAAATAAAACTGATGATACACACACACACACACACACACACACACACACAGAGATGCAGGGGAGAATGTGGGAGTGGTAAGTAATTACAGGTAAATCTAGTTGATGAATCTTGAGCTCATAAAGGAGGAAGGATAGGCTGTTTAAAGCAAGGCTTGGCCACAGGAAGGTCCTGAAGGTGACAGGGTTGGGACTATGTTAGTATGAGGACGCTACCAACCATTTGGTAGAGTCTGGAAGTGTTACCTAATCCACAGGACAACATGGAATTACAGAGACTGAGGGATTCATTTTGAAAATTCTATCAGCACAAGAACCAGTAGAAGCTGGGCGTTAGTAGTGCACACCTGTGATCCCAGCACTTGGGAGGCTGAGGCAGGAGGATCGATGTGAGTTTTGAGACCAGGGTAGGCTACAAAAGTGAGCTCAAAACCAGTCTGAACTGAATAGCGACACCTTGTCTCAAAAAGGCAAAAAAAAAAAAAAAAAAAAACCAGTAGAATTGGAATCTACCTTGTCACATGGCAAAATTCAACTGCAATTCTCTCAGTCATGTACCATTCACGTGGAAACATTCGGCCATATTTTTCTTCATAGTCCACAAGCTGACGTTTTACCCAGGCATAGCGTCTGTCAATCTTGTCCAGCCATGCAACCTCATGAAGGTAAAGAACAAAAAATACACCAGTACTTAGAAGTATTAACAAGTTAAGGAAATAAGCAAAAACATAAAATTAAGAAAAAGACAGTTAACCCATTATTTCTCACTATTTCATATGCTATCTTAATTACTTGATCCAAAGATTCTTAACCTGATGTCTGTGACTGGGCTTTAGAGGTCTATAAACTTCCTGAAACTGTATATAAAGATTAATACATATTTCTGCAGAGAAGAGCTATAGCTTTCATTAATTTCTCTAAAGGGTCAGTGACCTCAAATGGTTAAGAACTACTGAACTGTAAAGTCAGCCTGTAGGAGTCATGGCTCAACAGTCAACACTGTTAGACAGTAGCACCAATAAAGTGTAAGTGAGTAGGTTTGACAGCTTTCATTTTTCAATAAAACTGAAGTGTTACATCTGACCTCACCTGGTCATACTTACATCTTGGTTTTCTTGAAAAAGTACTAGATACTCTGACAGATGCTGTTTAATAAACTTTTTGATGATTTCCTGTTTGATTCTCGGGTCCAAAATATTAGCAACCAAACATGCATCTCGCAGGACATTACTGGGTCCTCCTGGCCTCTAGTAAAAAAATAACAGGCACCAATTCAAAAGTCAGAAGCAATCTTTAAATCTCACAGCCCTGACAGCTGCTACTTTTTGTTGCTCTCTTACTGTTATTCCTCCCACTCCCTAGACACTCATTCTCTCTAGTGTGGATGGATATTTGCTTCTCAATAAAAGAGTCATTATGCTATGTCTCGCAGCAGCCAACATAAAAACTACCTTGGGAATGAGCAATGAGACATTTTGGAAAACAGGGCCAGCAATGATCATAAGATATTTTATTTTTTGAAAGAGACTTAAAAAGAGACCTAAAAGAATGACAGTAGTCTCCAATAACACCAGTGTCACATCACATTTTCCTCTCTCTCTTCCTCTGGAATT